>JAWWMK010016754.1:0-20283 GCA_035047105.1 Galeopsomyia nigrocyanea | reverse complement strand
TATATGTGAAAATCTAGTCATCCGCAAAGTATTAAATAATGTACCTCGTTGTGTTTCGAAGATTTTTCTGTCGTGTAAATATACATACCTCAAACTTGTTAGTTTTGATTTTTTTAGAAAATCGATTGTGTTTGTATATATTCGTTGAAACGATTTACCAATTACATATTGTTATTTATTTTTCGTTTTGTTCTTTCGTTGCTGTTATATTAAACGGTGCGATTATGTACATGCCTGTCTTTGCAAATACTTATAAGCGTTTTCAATTCAGTGTATCTGTAATAAACTTTTAGACACGTACACTGAAACCTGATCAAATATATTTAAAGAAAAAAAAGCAGAAAAAATTATAAAAAAGATTTTCTATATAATTCGTTAAAGAACAAATGATATTATATCTATGTATACGTTTTCATCATACTACATAATGTTTATACATTACAAAATACTAGAAACATTTAAGAAAATATTGAGAAAAAAAAAACGAATCTAGCAGCAATAAAAAAAAAAACAGACATAGTATTTAGTATGGATTATTGAACTTATAACCAATTACATTGCCGATTGCATAACAAAAAAAATTCTTCACCCATCCTAGGCTTAAAACTTTTTTCGAATTAAAAAGAAAAAAAAAGATCCTCGTCGAGCGAGAGCCACATTATTCATCCGCACTTTTGATTTTATTTTTTTGTATACATTATTATGATAATTGTCAACGCGAGGCGATTGAGCAATAGATTAATTTAGCCGAGAAATGCATTAGAGAAAAAGAAAAACGCCGCTGTGCGGTTTTAACGATTGTACGTTTCCTTTTTTCGACTATAATGCTCGTATTATTGTATTTTTTTACGACAAAAAACTGAGGCTTGCATAAATTACGTTCTGGAAGCAATGGTTTGATTAGTAGTATGCAGCAATAATAAAGAAAAATTCATTTCTCCTAAGAACAAAAAAAAAACTATTTATAATACGTAAAAAATGCATGTTACCTGATTGTAATCCGCTCGAACATATTGTAAATAAAAAAAAACGAATTCCATAACTTTTTTGAATTATAATCTAACATTTCCAGCGTTTTTTCCTCGAAAAACAATAATAAACAAAAAAAAATCAACAACACACAATGATCAGGCAATCTCAAGCCGACGAAGCTATTGTAAATAAATAAATAAATAACTAGACAGACAAATTTATCGAAAGCTATCTTCAAAGCAAAAAAAAAACAAGTATCACGTTTTAGCATCACGTAGTGAGAGAGCGAGCGATCAAGCGATACGGAAGTGAAAAATAAAACGCCGAGAGAGATAAAAAAATTATTGAAAAACGAAAGAAAAAAAAAACGAAAAAAAAAAAACATGTTTGAAATAAATTGAATCTAAAACAAAATACATTCCTGCAATACGTCATTTCCTTTATTTCACGCCTCGTCGTCGTAAACGTAAATGTAAGGATGATTCTCGATCAACTCGATATCCTTTTCCAGCTGTTTCAATTTCCCTTCCAAGGCAGCTTTTCGCTTGACCTTCGGCGGTGTGTCAATGAGAAAAGGCAGACACTGGAACTGCTTCATCAACTCCGACCATTTCTTTTTTATACTCTATATGAAAGCAAAAAAAAAAGAGAGAGAGGATGGATTAACTTCATATTCCCCGCGCGAGCGTTTTAATGAAAGCACACGCTTTTATGTTTTTTTCACCTCCAGCAAGTTGGCTCTTTCGTCCTCGGTGATGTATCTGCAAGCTGACTTTTTACTGAGGCGTCTCTCCTCGGGGATTACATCACGAATGCTACGCTCGCGTCTGCCGGTAGCCGGTGCTGATTTGCTTCTCTTCAAATTCGGCGGTACTTCTCCGAAATTCTAAAAACGACATTCTCGTCACGATTTTACTTTTATCATAGATTTAAAAAAAAAATAATAATCACCTTCTTATGAATGTAAACCGGCATAAGTCCACTTGGCATAAGCTCGTAAGTATCTCCCCTCCTGGTATCAACATGCTTGAATTTCGGCTGCTTGGCTTTCAATCCCTTCGCAAGCTCGACGTTCTTCTTCGTGAAATCGACTTTTGGCCGTTGCGGTTTCGTCGCGCACCACTTGGGTAATTCCGGAAGGGGAATTCGATAATGCACGTGATGAACTCTCACCGCTGGTCTAACACCGCTGTGTCGTTTTAAAAAATCACTCGGACGTATTGTCGGACCGACGCACGGAAGACCGAGGGTCTTGTGAGCGCTTTTCGCTCGGGCGACATCCTCCCTCGTTTTCTTGCTGTGGATCGAGCGATACCTGCGTGGATTTTTTTTTAATAAAGATTAAACACTTGATTCTCGCGATATAAAAAATAATTGAAGATAAGCAATTTTTTACCTCGGGCTTTTAACGAATTTGACTTCTGGCTTGGCTATCAATTTCACCACGTTCTCATCCCAAATTCCATCCTCGTCGTAAGCCATCTTCTCTTTTCTCGAATCTCCCACTTGCGATGGCGTACAAAAATTTTATTATCTCGCGTGGAATGAACAACCTTCATCACATGTTCGAGCGCTTGAACGAAAATACTAGAATGAAGAAAAGCCGCCTGATAAGGTAAGCAGCAAAACCGCATTGGTTACCCATGGCAATGAAGGTTGTTTTGGGGGGAGGGTTGACATGTTGGTTCAATAAAAGGAAGCTTTTTTTCGATATATTGATGGATGATAGATTTTATTTAAATGTGATTGTTTATCGGCGTATAAAAATATAAAACTATGCATCTATGATAATAACAGTAGTATTTTTACAAATCTCAGTCTATTATTTTCTTATCAATAAACGTAATAGATCGCATAGAGAAATATTATAGAAAAGGAAAATTAATTGGTTTCATTTATTAATTTAACGGTTTGAGAAAGGGCGGGGTTTCAGTCCGATTTGATTTATACGCCATTCTCACCATGTTAAATATACTTTAGAACTTCTAAAACTTAAAGGCAAACTTAAAATACAAAAATAGAAAAAAAAACTATATCATCTATAAATCTGCGAGAAATGTCACGCATCATCCTCTTCGTCTTTCTCTTTATCCTTCTCTTTATTGCTACCGATGAAAATAAGCTTATCCTTTGATAAATTTCTCGTGGAAGCAAGTAACTGAGGATCCACTTTCAAATGCGTGTAGACAACTGGAACATCGCAGTAAATACACTTGACTTCGCTCATCTCGTCATCAAGACAAGGATGATAAACTTCTTGACAAATCGGACAAGTCCTATACTTGGTGCAAGTCACTTGTAATCTCGTCAAAGCACATCTTGGAAGTTTGTGCCCTTGCAAGCAAGAAGGAGCCCACGGTTCTGTAATCAATTCCTCGCAAAAACTACATTTTTCTTGTTGAATCAAGTCAAACATTCCCGTGGCTTCGAGAATCTCTTTGACGTTGAGGGACAAGGGTGTCTCGGCTTCTTCTTCCTCACCAGCGTACCAAATGTCTAGATGGTTTCTTACAAGACTCATGGAAAGTTTCTGATTGTCAGTTAGAGTTGGTAATTGAGTTAGGTGCTGGAGATACATCGAGGCACTGTAGAAGAATATGTACGTTTTGGATTGTTCAATCTCTTTTGGTGGACTGTAGTCTTCATCTGTACAATTATTCTTCTTCTTTACTGTCTCTATGAGGTTGAGAATCCAGTATGTAACTTTCAACTCGTACAGAGACATAAAATCTAAATTTTCTATTTTGTACTTTACTACAGGTAACAAACCACGCTTGAGAGCATTCACCTTTATTGCTTCTAAGTAATCCCAGTAGTCAATCAAAGATTGCTCTTCACTGTTGTACAAATTTTCAACCAGATCTTGTGGTTGTAATTCTTGCAAAGTAAAGAAACAAATATTCGTTGGCTCGCGATTACGCAGATGATCGAACATCACGCCTGGACTGCTTACCAAAACGTATAATAATTGATTTCGAGAGTTGGCGAATCCAAGATACTGTAGAGCCTCTTTGGCAATATCTGATTTTATTGGCATGCATGTCAACTCTTGGCCATGCGACTTTTGAACCATGCAAATTTTACCATCCTGAGTGATCATCAAGATATTATTTGAATTCATAATAGATACACCTAGAAAAAAAATCAATATTAATATTCAAGATACTATTGATTATTGGAATATTTGATATATTTACAAACCTGTTATTGAAAGACCTGGGCTTGTTATGAATTTCATACTGATCATTTTGCCAAAAATATCTACAGCAAGAATAAATAAACAGCTATCCTTTACAATCAAAAGCTCTAGCTGCTTATTAGTTTGTTGTAAAATTTCCATAGAATTCACAGGGATATTATCTTCATCAAAGCAGACAGTGTATGAGCTGCAAGTCAAACCTCCTTCAAATTCTTGCAACTTCAAAACACCAATTTCTCCGTTGAAAAATCCAACAAACAACAGATATTTATTATCTCCTAAATCTACCCACTGCATTGTATTAATTTTATTACTATCCTCAGTCAGTTTCTTCCTAAACTTGAACTCAACATCTACACAAGTATCTACATGTACAGTATCAGTCAACACTCCGTGAACTTTCCATATGACAATCTCTGCATTTCGATGAGCAGTCACAAGATACGCAAAACTTGCACTACCACCCATATGATGTAAGCTACTCCATGTTGCATCAATCACAAATAATCTATATAGTTGTTCCGTCAAACACTCAGCACCTATTTTCACAGTTTCTTTCAAGCTTTCAAAATCCTCATCTATAATTTTGAACCAATCTCTGCTAATATCATATATCGAAAACCAATTCCTTTCAATCTGCACTGTGATTTCAAGACATCCTGCAGACGTCAACACTGCTAGCAAACATTTCTGAGGGTGCAAAAGTCCTTTCGGTGACCAAAAGACATTGATTATTTCAGGTTTCAACGGTTTTGCTTTAGATAATTCTGGAGTGAACATGTCATTGGATAAAAATGAAAAAACATTTTCTTTTTTCCAGTCAAAAATCTTCGATGAGACATCCTCCTCGTAAAATTTGCCTGGTAATGTTTTGGGAGAATTGATAAACGATCGAGATAAATCTAAGATTGGAGTGGCTTGATACGGGGCTGGTTTTATTTCCTATAAAAAATTATTATCCATTTGAAACTTTGAGATAACGCTCATTTTGAGGTTAGAATAAACAATAACAAAAATTTCAAATCTCTTCATTAAATCGACAGATCATAATGGGATAGTAATGTTGAATTATAATAAAGTATATCATCGCAAATAGACAATGAAAAATTCACAAAAATAAATCGAAAATGTAATAATTATTAAAAGAAAATGTAATAAATATAGTAATTAAACACTTACAAAAACATGAACTACTTTCTCCGTGACAACAGACAGCCGGTTATCCTGCGACCACTTGCAAGGAAAAGTCCTTGCAACTAGTGGACTTACTGTCCTGTTGTAAAACTGTTTAACTTCCATCATAAAAACGCTAAACTAAACCATGTGATCTTATTTCATCATCCTTCCGGAACCGACAATTTAATATAATTCGAACCTCGTCGTACCCAGCCGAAAGGGTATATGCAAAATGAAATTTGCAATATACCAAATTGTTCGTCTCATTTTGCTCCACCCGATGATGCTATTTGCAAAATTTGCTACCCCTCCGGTTTCTTGCAAAAAATTGCGAAATCTGGGCGGACGGTTAAAGTGCGATAAAACTTTTATTAATTGAATTAGAGAAACCGGACATGGTTTAAACTCTTCCTCTAGACCTGCCTGAATTGGCTCCACCCTCACAATTCAATTATTATTGTCCGTCAATAAATAATTCAAGAAAAACATACATTACGATGTGCGTGGCTTCGAAGCGGCTCTGCGCATGCGCAATGCGCATGGCGTCAGATTTGAGTTTTGCTTCATAAGCAAATTTAGTTGCTTACTCTTTCGAAAGAAAAATAATACAATAATAACACGTTCAATATTTATTTTGCATATATACCCTTGGGCTGGGTACGACGAGGTATAATTCGACTATACACTACACACTATATACAAGGTGCGTCCACAATATCCGCGCTCACATCTGCATGATAAAAATGATCATTTCTTGTGTCATCAATAACATCTCATTGAAATTTTTTTTTGTATTTAGAGAAATATTTGTATGTATAAACTTGTACTGAAATACAGTTGTGACATTAAACAATGGATTTTTGGAATAAACTATAAATATTTAATTACAAACTAGTACATGTTTTATTTAATTCAAAATATACATTTTGACTTACTAATATATTTTAAATTTTGTCCGACACTAAGAGTATGAACGAAACATGGCGCTTTACATGCCATAAAAAGATTCATGTACATACAATTTTACAAACGAGTTTCGAATAAAATCAAGTTTTAAGGTTCATCCTTTATTAGCTTCTGTTTTGCGGTCGTTATTAGATGGTGAATCCTGCTGTTTAATTCTATAATCTGATAAAGCTGCTTTAATTGCATCTTCTGCAAGCACTACAAGAGCAAGGTTCATTTTAAAAACACTGCAAGACAACCAAGTTCATTTGACAGTTTTCAACTTTTTACTTACTCGAACAATGCAGCTTGACTGGTGGAAGACACAATTCTTTAGCAATATCTGTATTCTTAAGCTTCAAAGCTTCATCTACCTGCAAAACAATCATCATTTTAATCATCAGAAAATTAAAGTTAATATTGTTTTATTTACAAATAGAGATCAATTTGAACAATATTAAATCATCTAAAGATCATTACCGTTTTGCCCTTCACCCATTCAGTAGCAAGTGAACTGGATGCAATAGCTGAACCGCATCCAAATGTTTTGAACTTAGCATCTATGATTTGACCATGATCATCAACTTTGATTTGGAGTTTCATAACATCGCCACATGCTGGGGCTCCAACTAGACCTGTGCCTACGTTCTTGTCATTCTTGTCAAGGCTTCCTACATTTCTAGGATTATCATAGTGATCCAGAACCTGAAAATTTTTATTATTAGTGAAAGCTTGATTCAATTTGTAAATATGCATAGTGATTATTGTATATATACAATGTCTTGGAAAGTTTTGGGAAATTTATCAATATTTTTGCAACAATATGTTGTATTGTAAAAAGTAATGACAGTTATGCTAAAAAAAGCTCATTGACTGATCTTATTCATATAAATATGAACATGCATATATTTAAAAAAATCTTACACAACCTGTTGAAATGTTTTTTTTTTTTTTTGCAAAATATATTTAAAAGTGACAGCTGTCGTATTTGAAACAATGATAATCAGCATTATCAAATTCAGATTGCGCACTTTATATGTCAATTATGTAGAAAATCTCATTTTTAATTGAAACATGAACACGAACACCCGCGGCCACAAACGAGTGTTTTCTAAGTTAGAAGTTCAAATATCATTTTTTACTCACTTTTGGATGATAGTAAAGACTGGGTGTGCTTGCAAAAACATTCTTCGATGTTTCAATGAGCTTGGGTGGTAGAACCCGCCACAGAGACATAATATTTAATGACGGCAAATTTTTAATATGCGTATCGGTGACAGCGCTGATCATGAAGTACCTAATCTATTTACTGCACTGCACCCAACTTGTATATAATATTGCGTATAGACCGCGGGTGTATTTGTGATCGATCAGCTGTTCGGCTCAGTTCGGCTCGCGCATCATCATGTCTTGACTTGCCCTCGCTGCCCGCGCAAATGGCAGTTAGGTTACAAAAATGTGGCGGGGGACGACGTAGACAAAAGGATTCTCCTAGTGCATGTTATTTTTAATTATTTTTCGGAGATCCTGGTCTATCCTTTGTAAACCACGATGAAGGGAGCATAAAGAATAAGAAGATTTGCGAATGGATCCTTTATTTATAAAAAAAATGTCTGAGTCGGAAGTCCACTCGATATCTCAGGGCAATTTCATCTCCACTGAGTCAGATACAGTTGGCTTTGATTATTCCTCTGGTGCAAAATGGATTTATCCAGAGAACTATCCCAGAAGGGACTATCAATTCAGTATTGTACAGACTGCCTTATACAACAACACCTTAGTATGCTTGCCAACAGGTATGAATAATCTAAAAAGTATATACTCGAAAAGAACAAAGAAAGTATGAAATTTTATATGTTTTAAAAGGTTTGGGAAAAACATTCATTGCTGCGGTAGTCATGTACAACTTCTGGAGGTGGTACCCACGAGGCAAAGTCGTGTTCTTGGCTCCTACAAAGCCACTTGTTGCCCAACAAATCAATGCATGTCATGAGATTATGGGTATTCCAAGTGATGAAACTATTGAACTTACAGGTAAGTTTGATATTGCAAAGTCATCATTTATGCTGTACTAATGTACGAATGAAATTTACAGGTGCCATAAATCCAACTAAGCGAGCGGTTGCGTGGTCCCAAAAGAGAGTTATATTTGCTACACCACAGACATTCCAAAAAGATCTTCAGAATGATTATGTTCCTTATGGTTTAATCAAATGCATTGTTATTGATGAAGCTCACAAAGCTTTGGGGAAACATTCTTATTGTGAGGTATGTATCTCATTTTCCTGATTTTGTAGAGACAGATTTTAGTTATGTGATATGTATATATTAAATTTGAGTTTGCTTGCAGATTGTTCGCATGGTAAATGAAAAAAACAAATTTTTTCGAATTTTGGCTTTGTCAGCAACCCCAGGAAGTAAAATTGACCATGTCAGAGAAGTAAGTTCTAAAAAATTTCAGTAATTATCATCATTCTGTGTATTTTATGGCGACTATTTGTAGGTCATTCAAAATCTACTCATTTCTGAGCTGGAACTCAGAGATGATACATCGCCAGATATCACACCCTACACCAATGACAGGTCAATTGAAAAAATAGTTGTTGCTTTAGATCGAGATCTAAATGATTACAAAGACAGATACATCAGTATCATGGATCCCCATGTTAGGATACTTATAAAAAGCCAAATCCTACAAGGCGGTGCAGCAAATATCTCTAAAGGAAGAGTGAGTGAAAAGTTATAAGAATTTTATTGAATAAGTGAATGTAATTTTTCATTAATTGCCTTTTAGATATTTATGTTGATGAAGCAGTATGAAAGCAGACCTAACAAAGCACAAAACCATGGGACAATAATGAAAACGTTAAATATTTTGTTGACAATGTACCATGCCTATGAATTATTATTGAAGCATGGGTTGCGAGCATTCGTTCATTTTTATTCAAGTATGCAACAACACATTTAATTGTTCTATATAAAATTTCTTGATTTTCTGGTTTGATTTGTGATTATCTTTTCCAGATCATTCTGATAAATTTTGGCTTGATGCTGAAGTAGAGCTGAAATTGATGTTGGAGGACATAAAAGTACATATTGGAGATTTTCCTGTGATAAAACCTTCAGATGATGGAAATATTCCAGATGTAAAGATATATTTTATACATTCACAATTTAATTTTGTAATTTTATTATTATTCATTTCATTTTAATTTCAGATACCTGACAATCTTGTTTTTGGCCATAGTAAATTTAAGAAACTTCAAGATCTATTAGTGGATCATTTCAAGTCGTTTTCTTTACAAAACAAAAGTACAAGAGCAATTGTGTTCGTCGAGGTACATCAATCACTGCATTTTTTAATTTAGAAACGTATATAAATTGAAGATTATATTTTTTATTGCAGTTCAGAGATATCGTTAATGAAGTGTATGTTTTGCTATTGCAAACAAGACCGCTTATTCGACCACAAATGTTTGTTGGTCAAGCTGGACAAAAACAAAAGCAACAACTTGCAGCATTAGAGGATTTCAGAAACAACAAAGTGAATGTGTTAATTTCAACTTCAGTTGGTAAGAATGACATAATTTTTAACAAAATAAATTAAATATAAAATAAATATTCTAAACTTGTAATTATTTTGAATTATTAGGTGAAGAAGGTTTAGACGTTGGAGAAGTAGATTTAATAGTTTGTTTTGATATTTCAACTAGCACTCCTACTAGGCTTGTTCAAAGAATGGGCAGAACAGGAAGAAAAAGAAGTGGTCGTGTTGTACTATTATTGACAGAAGGAAAAGAAGTACAGGTAAAGTATTTCATTAAATCAAAATATTTTTTTTTATTCAAGAGTTTTACTAACAATTAAATTTTTTTTCAGACATTAAACCAAGCAATGTCAAAAAAAGACTCTTTGAATAACAAAGTACTGCAATCCAGCAACATTGCATCTTCTTTGTATCAGTCAAGTCCACGTATGGTCCCTCAGAGTATTACTCCAGAATGTCTTTCAATGTTCATCAAAGCTTTGCCAAAAACTCCAAAAGTACAGAGGGGTAAGAAAGCACCTGCTCAAAGGGTAGCAAAACCTGCTGCTGAAAAGAAACCCAGGAAAAGAAAAAAGGATGCTGTTCAAGAAGATTACGACTATATGGCTCTGCCTTCTACATCAAAATCTCCTTGCAAATCTACACAGTCGAGATCTCCGACTAAAAAGACTGCTAGTCAAAAGTCTGTTTGTAGTAATCAGGTAAAGAAAAATAATAATTAGATAAAAAAACGATCTTTGATTTTTTCTAATTTTATTTTTTTTAAATAATAAAAATCAAATTACATTTTCTTATTATTTAATTTGACATAGAAAACTATTTAGATTGTCACACTAGAATGTATTTGCATTCGAATTCAACGAATTTTTCAAAAAAACGTTCTATTCTAGCCGTCCATGATGAAATTCCTAACGGACCAGCGCCAACCAAAGAAGTCACTGTTCCCTCAAGACACCGATTCAGGTTTCGCCGAAGACTTTCAACTACCAGAAAATCGCGACAGTCCATATTCCTTCATCCGCCCACACGAAGTGAAGCTTTTAACGTCCGATCATCACGCCCTCGAGTTTCTAACCTTGTGCGCGATGAAAAAGTCAGAGGAATCGTCAACAATGGACACTTTGGAGTTGGATTTGAATTGGATACCTCCGAGATCACCAGTAGCAGAAGATATGTTTCGCGACTTGACAATTCCATCAATGGATAGTCTCGATTGCATTAGAGATTTGAAGTTGAGCGAAACGCCTAGTATTAAAAGTGACGATGACAGTTTCTTTCCGGATAGTTTACAAATACCACGGCGGTGTAGTTACGACTCTAATACGTGCGATGATTTTTCGAGAAAGGACGAAGGGATGGACGACGATTTTTTCGATAAATTCGAGGAAACCAATGGCAAGTACGTTATAGGTGAAGGTTCGATGGCAATACAGAAGCAGAATGTGCAAGAAAACATCGAGATCTCCGCTGCAGATTTCTTCTGCACCTTCGACGAAAGCAAACGTAATTCCATCGTCTTAAGCAAACAACCGTCACAGAAGAATTTCAATGAAATCGACATCTCGGATGCAGACTTTTTCTCCACCTTCTCTGACGACAAACCTGTAAATAGTACAATCAAGCCGGAAGACGAGCCGAAAAAAGATTCGCAATCTTCGTCGAACGTCACTCCAGCGAACGTGGAAGTGGACTTTGAAAATTTACTCGACGAGTGCACCGAATCCGAAGCATCTGAAACTCCGTCACTGCTTCCCGAGGGTGAGAACATCTTCGACGACGATCTCCTCGAAGGTGGCTCATCGACCGATGAAGATTTATTCGTCGAACAGAACGTCACAGTGGTACCTAACCTCAACGAAACTGTTCGCGCGAAGAGAAGTGCAAGTGCGAGCCCCAAAAGAGAATCCCCGCCGAAGAAGCAAAAGCTCAGTCATTTAGTTTCGGATTCTTCGGATAATGAGTCTACCATTATGGCTACTCCACCAAAACCAAGTAAGTCGATGCTTAGCGGTAAAATGGTTAGTCCAGTGAAAGAAGTGGAAGAGATAGATTCAGAAGAGGATATTTTTGATGGTTTGGATTTTGAGGAAACATTTTTTACTGGGGAGGAAGAAACAAATGACAACTTTCGCAAGGAGATGAGTGTCAGTCCCGTGTTCTCGAGAGAAGATAAAAATAAGACTTTAGTTTCTGAAGACAAGCAGTTAATAAGGAAGACTAGCAACAGTCCCATATCGACGAGTGAAGAGAAGGACGTGACGTTGGTGCAGGAAATTGAAAAATTCGAGAGAAATATAAGCGCCAGCCCGGTGTTTTTAATAGAAGATAAGAATAAGAGTTTAGATTTTATAGATAAGCAGTTACAAAGAAAAACAAGCAAGAGCCCCATGTCTATGAATCAGGAGAAAGATGTGAAGTTAATTGGAGAAAATGAAGACTACGAGAGAAACATGAGCGTCAGTCCTGTATTCTCGAGAGAAGATAAAAATAAGAGTTTAAGTAAGAGTCCCGTGTCCACGAGAGAAAATAATACTAAAATTTTAGTCATTGAAGATGTCGAGTCTGAAGCGCACAGAAGCGCAAGCCCAGTGTTCTCCAAAGAAACCATGAGTAAAAGCCAGGAAGCTAAAAAACAGATAAGTATTGTAGAACTTGATGTCGACGATTGGTTCGACGACAATTTTGATTTTGTACCGGTTGAAAAGAAGCCCAGTTGTTTGTTTCCTCCAAAAACGTCCTCCGCATCTACGGGCTGGATCGGCGCAGGACAAAGTCAGCAGAAGAAAAAAGGTTTGACTTTGAAGAACTGGTGTGCAAATGCAAAAAAGCCCGATAACAATCCCAACGTTTCGACAGCAATAGGAAGGCCAAAACTTCAGCTTTCAAATCTCAAACCAACGACGAGCAAGGACAAAGATGGTTTTGCTATGCCCGTCGCGCCGAAAGTCGACAAAGAAAATCAAATACCCATTTGGAGGCAACGTTTGAATACGTCAACGCACAACGGTAACATCAGTCCTGGATTACGAAAATATCGCTCGGAAAGCGACTTGCGCAGCAGTATAGAAAAAGCTCGAATGAAAGTAAAGAGGCGACGTAGAACGAAAGTAAGAAAACGACTGGCCAGCGATTTCATCGACGAGGAGGCTGAAGTATCGAGTGATTGTAATACTTCGGAAGGTAGTTCGGGTGATGAAAAGCTCGATGGCGATCTGGAAAGCTTCGTCAGTTACACCCAGGATGTATCCGATGCCGTTGATATGAGAGCGCATTACTTGCAGACCATCAATAAGAGTCCCATTCGAGCTGGCGCTTTTATGATCAAAGAGGTCAAGAGGAAAGTACCCGATATCGAAGTTTTCTCTCAACCTGTCTCGAGAGAGGAAAGGGAGGAGAGTTATTTACACGTAAGTACGGAAGCTTTTGAATTTCTTATGAAAAACAACAGCAAATTTTAATGTTCAACTTTATTTTTACAGGATTCCTTCTGCGTTGGTGACGAGACTCAGGCACACGGTCACGACAGTGAAGCAGAAGAATCAATACTTGAGAAAATCGAATCGAGTTTGGAAAGTAGACGGCGAAAGATGAGGGAGCAAAAGGAAAAAGCACGCTCGAAATTCAATTGCCTGCGAAAAAACAAGAAAGATTCGAGTAGCGAGGCAAACGACAGCAGCGAGGACGAGGCAGAAGTTTTGAGAAGGCAAATAATGGAGGAGTCTATGATGATGAAACGATAGTCAATTTTCAATTAAAGCTCTTGTTTAATATGAAATTGTTAGGTCTGGTACTAAAGTATTTATGGTTATTTTTTTGATAAATTTATTATGTATAGTTGGATATACTGTAATTTATGTAACATACGTTAAATTGGGTATACTCTTTGTCAAAGTGTAATTATTGGCTTCTCATGTGCATATGAATTTTGCAATACTACGACTGCTGTGATTTATTATTAATACAAATGTGAAAGTAAAATCAAATTTCATGACACTGTAGTAATAAAACAATTTGTTCTATGTTCTAAATAATTTGTTAACATGATAATTTTGTTTAAATTTATTGGATACATCGTTAATTTTTATCAAAATTTAACAATAATTATTGTAAATTTTTTTTAACAATACGTGTAAATTTTTCATGCAAAATTGATTTGAATTCAGCGCGCTAATTATTACAAAAATTAAAAACAGATTATTCTAAATACTTGTTCATATAAATTCGAAACATCAATCGTAATCTATTAACCGACATTTATTTTGACAAATCATTAGTATTCATGAAAAACATAAACACAACAAGAGAGAGAGAGAGAGAGAGAGAGAGAGAGAGAGAGAGAGAGAGAGAGAGAGAGAAAAAAGAGAAGCCATCTTGACGCCGCCAGCTGTGCCGCCAAACTGACGGGGGTGGCAAACATCAGCAGCAGCAGCAGCGCAGCAGGCTGCTGCCTGCTAGCTGTCGAGTTTCCTTGCCGGTCGGTTATTAAGCCAGTAGTATCCCGCCGAGTTTTCCCGGAGCGAAGCGCGTGGCTCTGTTGTTTTTCAAGTGTGTCTCGCGTTCAACATCGATGCTCTCGCGCGATTGTTGGCGAATCAGCTAATGTAATTGGTGGTGAGTTGATTTTTCACTGTTAAATTCGCTCGTTCAGTCAGATATTTTCGAAAGTGAGGCTTATTTTGACGATTTGCTCGGTAAATTTCCGGTGAAATCTGGCATTCGGCGACGACAGCGCTGACTGTCGGCGAGATGGTGTAACTAGACGAGATTGCGCGGGAAAATTCAAAAGTTTTCAATTATTCGCGATAAATCAATAATCCTCTATTTTGCATGTATTCGTTATTACAAATATTATTTATTTGTAAATTATATAAAAATACATTTTTCTGTTTATAACAACAGATGGAAGCAGGGAAAAGTCATGTGTTAGAGAAAGAAAAAAAAGCGATATTGGAGTATTTGAGCGAGGAAAGCTGCAGCTTCGAAGAAAAATTGAAGACGTATCAGCTGAGAGACTCTAAGTGCGCGGAAGAATCGAAAAGAATTCGATCGAGAGCCACAGTGATTCTCGGGCGAGAAAAACAGCACAATGCACAAGCTCACGAGCAATTGTGGAAGCAATGTAGCGAGAGCGTCGCCAAAGCGCCCTGCGAGATGGAAGAAATGGCTTTGGCCTTCAACGACAGATCGAAACTGATGTTTCACCTTCGCAAATACGCCGAGTCCATCAAAGACATCGAGCGTGCATTGCAAATAACGCACATGAGCAGTTTAAAAGTGGAATTGCATTGTCGAAAAATCGAGTGTTACGTGGCGATGGGCGTGGACGTCGACAAAATCACCTACGAGAAAGCCAAGCTGTATCTGAGCAAAGTTCACGACTCGGACGAGAATCGGCAGAAATTGATAGAGATGGTGAGGAAGGCAAAATTGACGATGGAACGTGGCGAGGCGGATTTGCAAGGGAAAGACGCGAGAGAAAAAATTGGCACGACTTCGTCGTCCGTGAAGATGTGTTACACTGACAAGTACGGAAGACACTTGGTGGCGACTCGCGACATCAAACCCGGAGAAGTCGTTTGCGTGGAGAGATTTTACACTGTGACGCGTAATCCAAGCGAACAGTACGCTTATTGCAGTCAGTGTCTGAATGTTTCGTTGACTTTAGTTCCGTGTAGCCAGTGCGACTTGAGCATGTATTGCTCGGAAAATTGTAAAGCTAAATCTTGGGACAAGTATCACGATATCGAGTGCGCCGTTGTTATGCCTATCATGCAACTTTGCCCAGATTTCGATTTCAGTTGTCGGCTGGCTTTGAAGTTTCTCATTATGGCGCTCAAAGAGACTGGCTCGATAAAAAAATTGAGATTCGAGTTGGTGGAAATTGAAGACTGCAAAGGTTCGTAAAATAAAAAATTCCAATACTAAATACTTCGTTAAAACATAACTGATAATTTTTTTTTTTTTTTTTTTAGATCCATGTTCGAGAGGATTGACTGACGGCAAATTCCGCAGTAATACTTTCAGAAGTATATACAGTTTATCTCATCCGTTCCAATTGGAAAAACTAAAGTACCTGACCGAAAGGAGTGTCGTCGCTTTGATTGCTATCGCCAAGTACTCGAAGCTATTAGGAAATAAATTTACGTTCGTCGACGCCAAAGAGTTAGCCACGAATAGGGATGCTGTTTTTCTTGGTGCGCTGCTTTTGAAATTTTCACTGATAGCCTATGCAAATGCAATTGACGTGAGTAGAGAATAATTTCATCGTAAAGATAAGGCAATCGTGAATTTAAAAAATTCTATTTTTGTTGTTCCAGTTCTTAGAAAATTATACCGATGTGATAGTGAATAATGGCAAGGCACATCTGAAAAGAATGACGTCTGCTTCGAGAGGACAAGCGATAGCTCCGTTAACTAGTCTTATCAATCATAATTGTAATCCAAATGTTAATAAGTTGTACACAGACGATGCTAGAGTTGTATATTACTGTATATTGCCAATCAAAAAAGATTCTCAGGTATATTTTGTCACTTCAACGAACTTAATCATTTTATTTTGAGAGAGTTGATTAAATATTTTATATTTATTACAGATTTTCGATTCCTACTGTCCACCGTTTTATTCCACATGGTCGAAAACCGAGAGGCATAAATTTCTCACGGAATTTTATCAACTGAAATGTAAGTGCGAGGCATGTCACAAAAATTGGACATCAGCTCCACCTCAACACGACGACCGAACGGATCACTTGGTAAGTTGCAAATTTGTTTCAACGATTCGCCGAAAATTGTTTGAATAACAAATGTAATTATTCAACAGGAACTGCAACCGCACGACATCATCTCTCAAGATACCATAACCAGGACAATTTTCAAAAAAATGTCCAAGTACATAAGGATAATAACGAAGGGCCAAGATCTAAAAATGAAAATGACGACTTTCAGATCGATAGGTGACGACATTGACATTCTACTGAAAAACGTGGGTTTTCCATCGACTCAAGTGACAGTGTTTTTTTATTTGTTGCGATTGGCGTACGAAAAAACTTATGGCTGTACGAGAGTTGTGATACCCGATGGGAATTGCAGAGACAAATGAATGCCAAGTGAGAATTTAGTTTCGTGATGAGAGCTGTTGTGCAAAAGTATTTTTATGTAATTTTTAAGTGGACAAACTTCCTTTGTAAATAAATGATTTAATATACAGCTACTACACAAAGTCTTTTTTATTATATTTATCACTAAATCAAAATATTAATATCTAGAAACGTTTTCACATGGATAAAAAATTACTTATCATTCAATTACATAATACAAACGAGTGCTGAAGAATATGATTTAATAAGAAAGGTAATTTTGATGGTAAATATTTTTAGACATTAAAAAAAGCTTATTGTGTGTTATATTGCTGTTTTTTTAAGTAATAACTTACTCCTAAGAGAGTAATGCCAATGGTTATCGTATTAATTAATAGTCTAAAGAACCAACTATATAATATTGAAAGATTCTTCGGCCATTGTAATAATCCTGTTCACGAAATCGACATCATTATAAATATCTATGATGTATGTATTTAAATATTTTAATTACCTTAAAATTTCGTTATGCATAGAAATTGCTGTAGTTAACAAATTATTAGCTTCCCTGACATCATTTTCATAGTTTTTTGATTACCTAATTAAGCTCACCTAATATGTCGGATACTTTTTTCAAGCGCATTCTGTAAATTACAAGGAATATTTAATACTATTTTTTTCTTCTTCAAAGTTTTGGAACTTACCTCACGATTTCAAATAAAGCACACACGTGACGGACTCCAAATATGTAAACGATAAATCAAAAGCGAAGTCTATTATAACGCAGGCAACGAAATAGTTTTTATTGCATGAAAAACGAATGGACAAAAGCTATCTCTTATCTACAAGAAAGTATTCTGCCAGAGCAGCTGGCAGCGTATTTTTTTTTTCAAATTAGAGACTTTTTTAAATTTTCTTGGCTAGTTGATATGGATTTGTAAATGTATCGTTTTAAAAGCGTATTCTCTAATCTGCGTTTTTAAAATTTTTAAATAATATACTAGAAATGATCTCATCCTTTTAAATGCATTATCACGAATTGGACTAAAGCTTGTCTTACTTTTAAAAATTAATTTAATATGGAATGACGTCAATAGTTTTTTTTTTTCAGTTCTTACCGCAATAAATTTTATTGTTCGAAGCGGCTGTCGAATTTATTTATTACTTTATTTTTCAAAGATTAGACATTCTGGAAAGTTCCAAAAAGCGTTAAAATTTTATAAACACATTCACTGGAATAATGTCAATAAATTCCAATTATATAATAATAATCAAAGCTTTTTCGATTTTCCGAACTGCGTAAGCATCGATTTCGCAAATATATACGTTATAGGTGTTCAAATTTTAAAAGCGCGTAATTTATAAACGGGTAAATTTTTTTCAACAAATTTTTTTTTATAGATAGGATTTACCAACTCTCAGCTTTCGTTCGGTAATATTATAAAAACTCTACAATGTTTAGATTACAAGCTATGTTCATTATAAAGTAGCATTCATTTTCTTCAATTTTATGAAAATAGCCTAGTTATAACTATAGAAAAAACCAGTGTTAGACTGAATGGACACGGCTTCTAGAAATTGTATTTAAATGTTCAATAGTTATTTAAAGTCCGCTGCCTCATCCTCCTTTACTCACATACCGCAACGTACGACGTACAATTTGAAAGCTATAAACTATAGTAAATGCTTTCTATGTCAATAGCCAAGATTTTATTAAAATTACGATTATTGCAATTCTCATATGACCCTGCTATTAAATAATTAGTACGCTACTAACTTAGGTAAAGAGAAAAAAAAGATAAAATTCCACAATTTTCTTTATTTCACTTAGATGAGCAACGACAATTTCTCAATCTGTTTATCATGATTTACAACTTCATATACAATAGAATTGACCACTCTCATCTTGATGGCATTCGGGAGTAGTAGCCAACACATCTCCAGAGTAACAACTCAAGGGCCATGTACCGGCTTCGTTATACCCGTAAGTCATCCTAGATTTCCAATTCGAACTCTGATATGGATCCATTGGAATAATTTAGTCCTTCACCCGATCTATACAAAATTGTCTTCTTCAAAGGCTCGCAATCTTCCTGACCTGTGCAATTAGCTTTAGTAGTGAACAAGCAAACCATTCCTTCATAGTCGATCTCCATTCACCTAAGTGTTCTGGGCTCGTCGAATGTAATTAAACGAACGGAAACGGCGTTGCCTTTATCGTTGAATTGACGGCAAATGACTGTCCTGCCATGACCACGATTGTAGATCCAGCAAAAACTCAATTCCAAGGAGACCATTTCCATTGGCCCATAGTAACCGAACAGTGAAAGCAGTTCCTTGAATTCACCGGAGGAATCGCTCATCCTCATCACTTTGTATTTATTAGAATAGCGGCTGTCGTAACCGCGAACGATAAAATCTTTGGAAGCCAGTCGCTCGATACGCAAGCTCGACCAATCGATACCAGCGTCGAATCCAATTATTCTACTGGGCGGTTGTAAAGAATATTCAACTTTTTCAAGGCACCGCAGAGTATAACTGTACCAGCATGGAGAAAGTTTGAGTAGCTTTTTGTCTCTGATAAGTTCACACCGAGAATCGTCGAAGAAGATATCCAAGCTGTCGGCCGATGAAACAATCACGACGTTCCATTGCAAATCCACGAGTTCTCTACTGTGGCAATTATCTATGTTCAATAGCGTAAGTGTGGTGTAATTGCGACCGTCAGCTTTCTTTCTGTACCAAACGATGAAAACCAAATCATTGGTCAATCTTCTGAACGAATTTATGTTCATTGCAACGCTGTCCGAATCGGCTGTCAGATTGAAGCTACACACTTTGAGCGGTGATTGATTATCGTGCACGCGAGTTGTCACGTTAACGCGCAGTTCGTATGGCGGCTGATTTCGGATTGCTTGGTACTGTAGTGTTGCCACGGTATTGTACTTCATCATGTCGGGTACGGACAGTTGGTGAGTCAATTGCAAATCTACTTCCCCGTTGGCTGTTAGCCAGAGGCAAATTAATAGTGCGTTTCGAAGCATTTTCCCTCCAAATTATATGTCCTAGAAGTGAAATATATTCTATAGAATTCATCGGTGCATGTCGGATAAAATATAACTTACCTGTTTCGAAATGCTCTGAGAATGTATAACAATTTTATTTCAACTGCTTTGACGATCGAATGTGCGATGACTGCTGGTTGGTGCTTGGTCATGCTTGGCTTTTTATATGTTTGGAATTTGGTGGTTGGTGCTTTGCGATAAGAATTTTTAAAGACTGTTTTATTACAAAAAACACGAACCAGCCGAGAACGCAAGTTCCGTCGATATTTAAAACTGGGTAATCTTTGATTTCGGGAGTATGCG
>JAWWMK010016723.1:0-20302 GCA_035047105.1 Galeopsomyia nigrocyanea | reverse complement strand
AAGAGCGTGCACCCGTTTTGAAAAGTCGCCCCAACTTTCTCGAATTGTGACAGTTTTTTTGTGGATTTGCTCATATACACGTATATATGGATTTGGTCGATCTACATTTAATCGTGCGAATAAATCGTGGTAATTTTCGATTGTTTGCAGAGTATCCGGTAACTTATAGCTATTATATATGAGACAATCAATTACGAATATTGAATTTCATATTATGTAAGGTTTGCGCGAAATATTTTTTATATATTTTCTCTCGTACGAAGATAGTGAAACGTTTCGAGTCGTTTAAATCGACTATATGAGATTCAAAAAATTACGAGCTTTTATAACACTTGAATGTATGGTGCCAACAATTTTAGTGCCTATTGAGCTTACCAATATTCCAGTACTCGCTTTGTTATATTCAATTTCATCTCTTCTATGCTAGGCCATATTGTCGTGAATAAAGTTTCATGGTTATTAGTAAGTTTCTGCGAAAGCTTGGGCTTTAGAGTCTCTCTCTCTATCTCTCTCGAGCTTTTGGAAAAGTTAGAATCCTTATAAGGAATCGCATGTGAATTAAATTTCAAAAGTTCGCAATGAAGTTGAGACTGCGCTGCCAACAAATCTTCCAAATTTGCTTCTGTTCACAATGAAAAATGTAAAAGATAAAAATGAAAGAGATAAATTTAGACACTCATTAATTTTCCAACGCAGTTAAAAATACCAATATTACTCCTCGTTCCTCCCCAATACCACAATATATTTATCAGTTCCAACTTATAAACATGCTTGAAAAACTTATTGTGATTTTACACCTTATCGCGCACGACGATTACTTCTCGTTTATTGGAAAACTGATCAGAACTCCATTTTGCCAATGGAAATTCACACGCACGAAGGAAAAAAAATGATAGAAGAGGGAATTGACATCGACAGGAGAGAGAGAGAGAGAGAGAGATGGAGAAAAAAAAAGATCTCAGACTAGTCGACAAAGATAGCGAATGTAAAAGAAAAAAAAAAGCTCCGAACCCCGCAGCAACGTCTCCCAATGGTTCAATGGGTGTTTCGAATTGATATACACGTGCACACAGGACGACGATGCTTTTGCTTTCGAAGCACCCTTATATTATAAGACCGACACGTGTCTGTCTCTCTCTCTCTCGCTCTTTGCGATATATACCGTATACGTACGCCATTCGCTATATAGAGAGGGCAAAATGCTTTTTTGATTCAGCAGAATGTGAAGTGTGCGTGTATCTCTCCCGCGGGACTTTCGAGGGGGGAGTAGTTATATAGCGGAAGGCATAACCATAATGCTTTTTCATTATTTTCCTTTCACGTATGAATTGTACCTATTGCTTTATTTATATCGTTGTGATCCTCGGAGCTATACAAAAAAAAAAAGGAAAAATCAGTTGGTTCGCCGAACGTATACAAGGTAAGTGGACCAAATTTGGGACTATTGCTCGGATTTTGAGTTTACGCGTGCTATAGCGGTACGACGCTGTGGTATTATGTTCGTACTATAACAAATAATTAATGTTCAATAGGTTCAAATCATCCCCGTAGACGACATCTGTTTTGCAGCAGTCGTTTTGTGTTAAGACGACCAAATTTTCCAGTTCTTCTAATTTCTATTTAATCAATATATATGTAATTTAAGTTAGTCTAACACATCTAAACTTAAAAGTACGGGACACCATTCGATTTGTCTACTTTTACCCTTTCAAAAGTACTCATTAGGAATTTTCTAGCGTGCATATAAGCCAAATGCTGCTCCAATTACTTTTGTCTTTCCAATTGTATCCAATTATTTGGGACTACACCGAAAATTAATAATGAATTATGTATAAACATCACAACCATATTTTTTCATGTTCCAATTTTGAATTTCTATGTGTAGTCAAAGATAAAACTTGACAGTGAGACAAAATGAACTTAGTTATTTCAGTAATCAAAGTTAGAATATCGATTTTTATTTTATTTTTGAAAATCAACCTGACTGTGACATCGTCACATCGTACTAATTAGCTTATAATACTTAAAAAGTGAAAATTTTTGATGTTGTAACTTACCTATGCGTATCACGCATTTCAGATATATGTAAAAACGCCCTTTTCTTCTAAAACAGTCCTAAACTGGGTCCACTGTCTTTTTATGCCGGAAAAAAGTATTTTCATTCAAAATGCTACAAATCGGGCCAGCATGCATAAACAAAATCGTGCGATGGTTCATTTTGAAGCTGCTTTAAAACGATGCCCCGAACTTTGAAAAATTCAATTACTTAGTAGTCCCAAATTTGGTCCACCTACCTTATATAGCGAAGGTATATGTAATAAATCTTCTTTTCACGCGCGCGAAATATTTCCGCACTTGACAATTTTGATTCGATTCTGTCTAATCGTAAACGCGATTGTAATCTCTTGAATTCGATTTCGCCGTTTGTCGGGATCTAAATGTATGTATGCAAATAGAACCAATCGCGCGGCTATTTTCCACTTGAATTCGCTATGATCTATAAGTCAGACACTTTGGATTATTAACCGTAATCTAGCTTATGGCGGGCTTATGGTTTCCAGCTACTCGGAGAAAATGCGCTCATCTCTATATTACTCGAGGTAAGTTCCGCGAATAGGGATGAACGTATGTACATATTGTAAACCAAGTAATATATTGCATGCGAATAACGGCAAAAGGAAATTAATTTATACGCATTCAATCCTTTATACAAATCACGTGTATTAGGCAAATCGTTCAATTCTATATCCTTTTCAATGAGAAATTTCAATCAGTTGCGTTATGCAACCTATAAAGTACTCTATTCAATCAATTGCACCTATCTAACTATTAAGATTTTACGTATCGACAAAATATGCCGGAATAAACTTCATTGAACTTGCGTACTTCATTGAAAACGTCGCGCAACTTGACAGTTCTAACATCTATAAAGTAAATTGACCTGATAAAAACTTTATTACACTTCAATATTTTTCAAATTCAACGCATAAGCAGATGTCCAAAAAGTGATGTAACTTGCACCCTATTGTCATCGTAAAACTGGACAGATTTGATTTTCACGTGAATGTATCTATATCTCACCGACGAAAGCTTCAAACGGCGTCATAAAAGCTTTTATTTCGTCGATCACACGAGTTATGCCCGATTATAAGAAAATATTCAGTTTAGTATGTATTTTCGCAGCAATTTCATCGAACGTTTCGCTGCTGCTTTTATTGAAACAGCCAATCGATGCGAACAATAATTTGCCGATTCAAGCATTTAACGACAACAATACTGGATTATGAGTCATAAACCGCGCTGCATTGCGACGCTTCGAGTGTCTGTAACTGATATCGTTCCAAGTACTTTTTGGACTATAATAATTTTATGTGCAAAATTCGATTCGATTCGGAGGAAAAGAATCACAAGTGTGTATGCCATATGTGTCAAGGAAATGACCAAACATTTTTGGAAATAAACGAAAGATATATGGCTTCAATTAGCGAAATAATTGAAATTTGATCGAGTGATTGTTGCAGTTGAATAAATAATTTTTGCAAAAGTCTCACAAACAGCATTTCCTCTTGCATTAATTTTCGGGGAGCGAGGCCGAAATTTCGAATTCATAATGTAGATTTACGAACATGCATAATTTTGTAATAACCATTTGCAAGCAGCCGATATTTCTTCGCCGTCTTCCGAGCAAATGCACGATGAATATTTCGATCCGCATTATGAGCGATAAAGTATAATATGTAAATTTTTTTTTAATGGATCATTTTGACAATGAATCTTTTGTACGTATCAACGTTCGTTTTTTTTAATTTTAGATTCGCTATCAGTTGGATTCGTCAAAGTTTATCCTTAATAATTCGTTAGATAATACCCTTAATTTAAGTTTACTCTTAATATCCTTAAATCGTTCTTGCAATCAGATATTAATTTTCAACGAAAATGTTACGCGATGTATTGATCGAAGCTAAAACCGACACGCCAAAAATATTTATTGAATATTTCATAATAAGAAATATCTCAATTTTTTTTTTTTTTTTTCGAAATACTTTTTACTTCGCTCGAAATCGCAGCAGATAGCTTTTGTGGGGCACGCTATAAGGCTGTTAGTCGAATTAACCAAATGTACTTACTCGCTGCTGTAATGTTAATGTACTTGCAGTGTAGTATACGTAACAACAGCGTATTATGCTCTACTAAGTGAAGTATTCACACCAACACGCAATTCCGTATACTTATAGGATGGATATTTCGTGAAGCCAAGTTTCAGCGATATTTGTATAGGAAAACATATCAATTCAAGGATCGAGTCGAGTATTTTTAAATTTTTATTTACTTGTACATGATTTGGAAAATACTTAGATAATACTTTTGTAGAAGAAAACTGGTAGACTGAAGCATCAGTGGCCACATTGCATTACAACTACGAAACTTCAAAATCAAAGTTGGTAAATTCACCATATCCTACGCAAATCGATCATTCTTGTTTGTTTGTTTGTTTATTTTTTTTTCAACCGCACTGCGAAGCGCGTTTACTTTCGCGTGCAATGCGTGTAGGGCAGTTGGGAATCCCGATTGGAAGGTCGGAGAGACGAGAGAGGACGGAGAGCTTCTTTCTAATCCCCGTCGCACACGAGGGGCATGAGAGTATAGTACATCACCGCGCCGCGAGGATTAGATTATTACACGGTGCGCGAGTGCAAGCGAGCGAGAGAGAGAGAAAGAAAAAAGGGAGATACACGTTAATTGAATTAAAAAAAAAAAGTTCGTACTTGAAACGGCTTTGCTATATATACTACCATCCCCGGGAAGTTTCAGTACTAATCAACTTCGCTGTATATACGTATACAAATGTATGCTTTTTGCGCGCGTCTCTCGCTGTTCTATTTTTCTCTTTTTTTTTTCTTCTTTATACTGTTGTTGTTGTTGTTGTTGTGCGGCTGCGAGGGTGCAACTTTTGCGGCAAATTATGCAGCATGCAGCTCTCGAGAGAAGGATAATTTTCAAAAAGTTTCCAACTGTTTTTCATTTTCTGAAACGTTTTAATTTCTTCATTTTTGTTTCGGACATACGCCGCGAAAGATTCTACGACTGCACACGCTTTATTCAATTTCGAGATTAATTGCATTAATCGCGCGGTACAATGAAAATGCGTTTGCTTTTATAGCCGGGGGGGTCAGAGAGAAATTCCATCCGCAACTTCCGTACGCGTGCTTTTATAAAGCCATTTATTCATTGATTAAAGACGATTAACGATGATGGAATAAATTAATATCGAATTATCGGCAGAGTGGACGGTGCGATTATAATCAATATATAGAAAGCGCGAGAATTGGTTCGAGCAGAAGAATTTTTACTCGAAAGCTCGTCAGCAGTTAAATGATCCTTTCCCCCCCAAAAAAAGCTCTGACGTCACAAGTATATATATAAAAGAATCATTCCTTGGTATAAACGTGCAACAGGCGTCGTCGTTGATACACACACACACACACACATACATATATAACACCGAGATTCGCGCGCACATCTGTTCGTCGTGATGCGTACCCTTTTCCCAAAAGCGCGCACCAAAAGTTTTGCTCGCTCGCAGAGTCGTCGTCACACCACTGACCCAGCTAACACACATACACACACAGGTAAATCCATGCTTTCGACTTTCTTCTGCTCTCTATGCTGCTGCTGCTGGGGGGTGGGCTATAACACGCGCGCGCTTTCGTTGTTGTTTAACGCGCCTGCGCGTCTACTTTCTCACGGACTCGAGCAACCGAGATAGTTCCGAAAAGCAAGTCAGTCGATGCTGGTGTCAGCTTGTGCTTGCACACACGAATTTCACACGTGCATCACGTAATATTTATATACACGCAAAAACACCTGTAATTCGTTTTTGTTTGTTTGTTTGTTCGTTCGCTCGTTTGTTTGTCGATGCTCCCACGCTTTAATCGTCCTACGATATAGTTTATCGGGAGTGAATTGGAAAAAATAAAAATTAAGAAAGAGAGAGACGAAAGCTCTGATGTGATTATGTACGGTGTGACGATGTGGAGGTGAGCAGAAAAGTGTTTTGTTTTTTGTGTTTTTGTTTTTTTTTTTAAAGCGATGGTACTCTAAGCTTTGATTAATCGATCGCAACCTGTGTATATACGAAACTTTATCACTCGCTTGCATTTTTTTATATCGATTGCGCGGGCGCGAGCTGGATTCATGAAGGGCCGCACGCGAGATGATGAGAGAGAGAGAGAGAGAGAAAAGAAACCGGGTTAGCAGTAACGAGTATAGCTGCGAGTTGTTGAATGTCTTATCTTTTGTCGAAAAAAAAATCGTAGCGCCATCTGCTCTCGTCAAATTCAAGCTGTAATGTATAAGGAGTGGATGTTTATTTACTTCCGTGTGAACGAAGCGTAATAACGTGTTGCGGAAAACACGACTTTCGCATTTTTTTTTTTCACGAAACAAAAAAAAAAAAAAATTCAGCAACGAATTGTGAGCCAGATCAATTTTGAAATAAATCAAGGTGTTAACGCGCTGTGATATCGTCTTTTAACAGCTGGGCTAAAACCATTTTCTCGCGCTGCTAATTAAAGGTTAAACAAGACTTCTTTTTTTTTTATTCGTAACTGCAGGCCGTTTCTTTCCTTACGTTCGGTGTGTTTACACACTGCTCTCGCTCTTTCTCGTTAATTGAAAGGAAGAAATTGCGAAATCTACACCCCCTCTTGCGTCGGTTTAATAAGCTCTATCGCGCAGTTTTTTTTAATTAAAGTTACGCGCGTCCTGGGAGAGTTGGGCACTTGATGGAATATATTTGCAACGGCATTGGATAATTTTCAAAGTTTCTTTTTTGGGTTTGTGTCCCCTGAGGCCCTTGAAGCTCATATCACATCGGGTTCGGGTCACCGAACTTTATGTCACTATGACCACGTATATAGAGACGTGTATTTCGTTTTCAACCTTCGCTTCGTAACTTTAGCTTTGTGGACAAAAATATCTCGCTTCGTTGTTATTTGGACACTCGGAGAGCTTGCAACAACAAAAAATTCTTTGTACGTATTTTTTTTTCTTCATTGAGGGGATGATGTTTTTTTTTGAAAAATCGAGTATAAATGTTTATAAAGCATTTCATGTGTTATACGTTTGATCGGTGATTAATAATCAACTTTTTTCATCTTCTGAAGCTCAATGCCCAACATTGCGTTAAACGCGATGTTACACGATGAATACACATTTTTTTAAAACATTTTAAAAATACAAATTTCATCCCCCATATCTTCATCGAGGAGTTTTCCCAGCTGTCAATTCTTCAAAAAAGAAAAAAAAAATCGAAACTCAATATCGGCAATTAAAAAACTCCCCGTGAAATATGCCAAGCTCGCGTTAAATTGAAACAGAAGAAGTCACGCCGTCCAAGAATGTTCAATCGCCCAATAATGAAGAAATACCGAACAAAAAAAATCTCTCTTTCACTTTTTTGCTCGCAGGATGTTGCACTTTAATTTTTTTTTAGTTGATACAGACTTAACTTGCGCAACGCCTCCGTGGAAATCAGCGATATCAATTGCTTTCTCTCTCTCTCTCTCAGCGTGGTTGCGCCGCGATTTGACCCAGTTACTCTCTCCCTAGGAAACGCGATAGCCTAGCTCCCTACGGGAGTGTACCTATATATGTGGCAGTATAATACACCTGACGATTTTTCTGTTTGTGCGTGTGTGTGTGTATATAGCAATCCGCAAGTGTAATCTTAAACCTGGCTCGGTGAGATTCGCGCAGACTCTTTTATTTTTTGTTCTTGTGTATATTTTAGCGCGATTGTTATGTACTATGCGTTGCGGCTGAATAGCTTTTTTTTTTGTCTCGCGAATTCAACCGCAAAGAGACATAGTGATATACGAGATGGTGAGAGCCTTTGCGTTTAGAAAGAGTTGAATTTTTTCGTTGGGATCTTTATATTTTTTCAGTGCGTTTTTTAAATAGGTCTACCGCATGAATTTCATTCAAACGCGCGAAAGATATTTTAAACGTCAAACATCATGTAACGGAGATACGTTCGGTACGTACTTTAAAGTAGAAATTGCTTTATCTTCTGATGACGTTTGATCAATTTTGTTAGTACACTATTGCCTTTTGAAAGCTCAAAACTCTAAAGGGTATTCGACGTCCAGCGTAAGAAAAAAAAAAACATGAAAGTGGCAGCAAATAGAGGTGAAAAAGAGAAAGCGAGAGAGAGAAACAAAGAAATCTAGGTTAAAGTCTTCCCCAGCCTCTTATTTCTTTGAAAATTCGCTCAAAAGAATCGCACGACTTTTGGGACTAAAGAAAAAGTCCAAAGAAATGTTAACGAGATAAACTTTTTAACTAATCTAGATTCCTTTTTTTTATTCATTTCTCAACTGTTATCGTTCACAAAGCGAAATTTAAATTAAAATTAAAAAAAAAGGATCTGCATTGACAGTGGACGCGTTAATTGGAAATATGCAACAAAAAAAAAAGCACTTGGAAATGCATAAATCGCCCATTGCTCGCCGGGGTAAAACGATTGCAAGCACGCTTTTACTACCCTAGGCAGCTTTATACGAGAAAAAAAAGGCATCGTCAATCCAGTCGGCAGTTACAGTGTCTCTATATATGTATATGTTCGTATGACGTTCGCGTTGAAAATCAACTCGTGAAGAAAAAAAAAAACACCATGACAAATTGTCTTCTTTCGTTGATCGGAAATTTTTTTAAAATTATATGGATATCAGGCATCCAAGTCGTGTTTATGAGCAAAACAAAGTATATTACTTACGAGAAATTTACAACGAATTTTTCGACGCCTATAAGAAAACTTTCCCGCATTGCCAGCAGATTATTTTTTTTATTCTTGTATTTCGAGCGATGCTATTTCAAGCGTACAGTATTGATTGAACGCGCGAGCTAATCGAATGAAGGAGGCTAATTAGTCGCGTGCGGGGGTGTGCGCGCGACATATATTACTCGATATAAAATCCGTTGAAAGCTCGGGCTGCGACCTGAATTTATACAGCAATTAGGAAAGAAAAAAAAAAGCTTTTACGTCAAAGCAATAGTTCTTCAATCAAGATTTATACATATATTACACGAAAGCACTGATTGCCACTTCGCACATATCCTCCAATCATCTCGCCATCATCCAACAGCTTTATATAATATTCTTCGCGCCGAGCGAAATGTATTAAGTCTCGTCGCTCGTTCATCATTCCGCGATAGACGTAAAATCAAGTCCATTGATCGTCGCTCTTTTCCCTGTCACTATATATATATACGTTGAAGACGAAAGGCTCTCGATGGGAAACTAATGAACCCGTCGCGAAATTTGATTTCTTTTTTTTTCTTCGCGATTCGTTTTAGAAAAGTTGCGTTTCATTTAATTCTTACGAGGAAATCTCGCGGGGGTGTGCCACACGGTGATACGTTGTGGAAAATCACTGACACTCCCCGGGGAAATAAAGTGCATGACAGATAGAGGGAGAAATCGTTTTTATCGTTTATTTTCTTCTTCTACCCTAATTACCTTACATTCAAACTGAATTCGCGCATGTTAATATAGCAACGCATTTATAAAAGTACCGAAGGGTAAAAAAAAAGCAAGTTTGTTGACAAAGTTCGCAACGCAAAGTAATAACGTAAAGTAAAGCAAGCAAAGCACATTATAATATCAAGTCGGATATGGCGTACACCGCAAAAGCTCTCTATTACTACCTGCGGCGCCGACGACGCGAAAAAGGGTTGAAAGTAGTATATATAAAATCCGTCGAAAACATGCCACGCTATTAGCGCAAATCCGACCTCGTTCTTTCTACGACTTCACTTTGTGCTGCGTCAGGCTCGCGTATTATACGATACGTAAACATACATATCGTCGTCGTCGCGTAAATGAGAGAGAGAAAAAAATGAAATAGCATAATATAGAAGAAGAAGAAAATCTAGGCTAACGGTATTGTATATATGTGCGTTCTGTTTTTTTTTCAGCAGAAGTAGAAGAAGAAGCAGCAACGACAGCAAAGTCCGTGCCAAATCCTCGGATCGTTCGTCATCATAAATGGATACGTTAATATTGCAACGATCGACAGCAGCAACAGAAGCAACAACTGCAGCAGCCGATGAAGAATCGGCAATGTCGTCGTTGGAACAATGATGAACGAGGATGAGGAGGCGACGTTGCGGCGGCGTTAGATGATATATAACGCGCCTTTAGCGATGGATTGGCCGCTGGACAAACGACTATTACAACACGGCTAAGCCCATCATTCATTATACATATATACGTATACATGGACCAGCAATAAAAATATATATATCGATAATATTGTATATATATTTACAGTAGCAATATTAGCAAGACAAAAACACCTATATACCACTGTAACTGTTGGTGAACATATCGATGATATAAAGCGAAGACATATCGTCAGTTGAATATACATATATGTATTTGAAGCTTTTTTCTTTTTTCATTTTTTTTTCTCGCGTTCAAAAGTGAGTGAAAATAATATGATATTGTGAAATGCAAAAGAAATAATAAAGAGTGATTTTAATCGTTTTCTCGATAGTGATTGTGCGCGCGTTGGCGAGAGAGAGAGAGCGAAAATTTATCTTGGGCTTAATATTCTTTTGCCTCGTCCTCGCAGGGTGGGGGGGAGGAGAGGATACACGTAACACAGAAGAGATATGGGTTGCGGTCAGAGCAAGATCGGCAACTTCTATTCCAAAAATAAGAAGAACAAGAACGGATCTAAGAGGAATGGATTCTCAATACGTGAGTTGTGATTTTTCTTTTTTGAGGTTAATATTTTTTTTTAATGCTCGTTAAAAAATAAAAGAATAACAACTTGCGTTAATGACGAGTTTAGCTCGAATGCATAGAAAGATTTTTTTAATTAGTGACTTTTAATCAAACGGCGCTCCAATTTATTTGTAGAAAGTGTGTTTATCACGAGAATTATTTTATTTTCATCGAGTCGGTTGCTGCCGAATCAAATTTTGGCAATCAGTGCGTGATTGGTATAGGCTTATATAATTCGTAACTTTACAATCGAATCGAGCGTGTCGAATTAAATCGACATAACGAAAAATAAAAAAAAAATGAAACTAAACGTGTTTAAAAGAAAGCTCGAATGGATTCACTTAAATTGATACGCATTAAATGAGTTTCCCTTTGAATAACAGACGGCGCGAATTGACTTTTCCCTCTCGTGTGTAAACGCAAATAAAATTTGCATAATTTGCTCATTACCATCCTTTTTTTTCCACACACAAAGTACATATTGAATTAGCCGCGGACTCTTTTCTTCTTCTTCTTTGAATAACTATAATTCCAATCATCGTGAGTGAAGAACAAAAAGCAATGGACGCACATTGTGCAATTCTCATTAGACTCAAAAAAAAGAAAAAAAAAGAAAAAAGGAAACATACTATCGTAAAACTAAAACTAAACCGAATCAAAGGGGGGGAAAGTTCCCATTGTTTCCCCCGCAGAATTACATGGGTATAATGCAGTTCCAATCCTCCTCCTCCTCCTCCTCCTCCTCCTTCTCCCACCTACAAAGTCACAGTGATGAAAGAGAAATAGCGCTTTTCCACGGAAAAGTTATGCATCGCGTTTGACGATGAATAAGCGATTATCGTACACAGAATTAACTGCGTAACGATAAGATTATAGTTATAATGGCGTGATAATCTACACAAATAATTTTGTTTTTTGTGTGAGTAAACGTATATATACATAAAACAATCGCATCATCACCTGCTGCAATAAATCATCGTCGTTATATATAACGCGCGAGTCTTTATATTATATATCGCCAACAATCTCTTTCGTAGATTAAAATTTCGTCAGAGTTTCGATAACAAAACGCGAATAAGTCGAAAAATAGCTATAGCAAATATAAATTGAGTTGCATGAATCAGCGCGTCTTATCGTGATCGATCGCGATGACGATAGACTAATTTTGTTTTTTTTTTATCGCGACGCAGTAAGTGTGTATGTGCAACGGCTTTGGGATTTTCCGGCTTGGGGAAATTGTTTTTTTTTTGTGACGCAGTATAGGAGACAAAGTGAATATCTGGGATGACGGGTGGAAGATATATGGCATTTCTAACGCGAATCCTTGAGGAATTCCTAGGGATTTTTTAAAAATTTTAATTTGACGATGGCAAAGACGAATAATAATGTTTATATGAGTTGTATTTCTTATTTATTTCGAACTTTACCGAATGCAACATCAAAATGTTGCTTGTCCTCTAAGAAGAAAAGTCCTAAGAAAAAAATCAGCTCAAATATTAACGTACTGATTGCATCGATTTAATCAATCAAATTGCATGTTCAACGATACATTCATCTATTTTTCAGACAAATAGGAGACATTCCGTATAACGATTGTTGATCAATAAAAAAAACACACACACACACACATAAACAAACACACGTGTACTTCTCGAAACCGAGGATCTTTAAATAAGTTATGAGTGTTCTTGAACTGATTTGATAACTAATTTCGCCTTATATATTGTGACTGTATATGTAACCTCGGAATGAACTTAGCTCGCGCGAAAACACGTCGTCGTTTCCTAATCGTGAATCATCGATCTATACTGTTCGATTTCATTGATATTGCATCTACGCAGTTTGTAAAAAAAAAAAAAAACAAACAAAAAAAAAACAAAAAAAACTCACAGTAACCTGTTGTACGTTTTTGACGAGACATGCACTTGTTTATCAAACGAATGTCAAGACTTTATTTTGTTTTTCTTAACAACGAAGGTCTTCGAATTGAAGAAAATAAACAAATCGTTGCGAAATTGAGATACTCGAGAGGAAAAAAAATGTAGGACGAACGTGATTCGCGAAAAGTCATAAGCTTATATGATAAATGGCGCAATCTAATTTTTTTTTTTCGTTCTTGTAATAACTAATCACGCTGGCAGACTCGCTCTCGATTTAATTGTGTCGAATTTTTAGATTATCCTTCGTCGATTTTCTCAAAAGTTGTTCGATTTAACGATCGTTCGAAATTTCGCAACAAAAAGAGAGAAAAAAAAAGATTGGTCCTTTCCGATAAATTTTACGCTGTCGACGTGTGGACGCGTCGTAAAAAAAAAGCTTTCCACGACGTGACCATTTCGAAGTTTAACCACCTAACTCGAAAGTAATAATTTTCTTGATTTTGTTTCTCCGAAAGTCACAAACTATCTCGCTTAGAAAAAAAAAACATTCTAAACGATGAAAAGTTTTAGTTCCAACAAATACTGCAAATTTCATTGATTGCCGATGGGTGAAAAAACATGTGTCGTAATGATAGATCACTAAAATTCTCAGCTTCAGCCATTAAAAATCTATTTCCATCGCGGGATTAACAGGGTCGTACTCTAAAATTACGCGCTATCGACATTCCCAATTCGCATTCGGCGAGCTAATTTAAGCGGCGAACCATACAAATGCGGCGTATAGTCAAAAGCTCGAACGTTTTTGCAAAGTTCAAAACTTCAGGCGCAATGTATCCGCGACTCGAAACTTTCTTTTTGTTTATCAGTTATCCCCATTTTAGAAACGATTTCCAATTAAACGTTCGTCCAACGCCGTGAAAAGTTAAGCAATCGACGAATTTCAAAGAATCGATTCACAAACTTTTATCTATATATGGACGTTTGAAAACGAATTAGCGATAAAAATCGCTTTGGGTGTAAAAAGACAAGCAATTTGCACCAAAAGGTGTGTGTATATATATATAGCCGATTGCACCTATCACTGATTTTGTTTACGATAAAAGCTCTCGTGGCTCTTTCAACTCTATACCCCCCCTATTCGAATTCCTCGAATTGCTCGGCAAGCGCAAAAGAGGAGCTTTTACGTCACGCCCGCTCGCGCGCAAGCACATTTGATTGCTCCCGTTTATTCGTTTATTAATCTCGTAAATTGACAATAATGGGTGTTGTTTTAGATTTAAGATTCTTTGATAATCGAACGTGTTATTCCTTTTGACAATTCAGCTTTAATACTTGCATCTGCAATTACTTTAATGTGAGAAATATCGAGTGTACTTTGATATCAATGAAATGAAACGTATAATCAAAGTTAGAAAAACAAATGTAATCTCTAGAATGTCGACAAATAACACATATATCGATACAATCATACCCACCAAAACGTTATTAGCTCAACACACGAAAACAAACAATCGACAATACGAGAGCGCGCAAACTAATAGCTGTCAATTTTTGACGAGCGGCGTAAATTAAACATCGCGACGCTTTTCCGCACGCGTACCTATAGCGACTATACAATCACTTCGACCCCCCCACGTCGGAAAAGCGATTATCGACCGAGCAATTTGTTTGCGGAAAGTTTCTGGGACGAGCGCAATTAACGTTTCGCGACGAGTTTCTTGCATCGCGAAAAAGGAAACAGAAAGACAATTATTGGAAATGTATTGTCGAGTGCCCTTTGTCGCGAATGATAAATCATAAGAAATACTATGGAGAGAGCACAGGCTTTTGATGGCACGTCTTACTTTATTTTTCACTTCGATCTTGTCTATATGCAAGCGTACTCGATGAACTAATATAGATGAGTGAATTTTTTTTCCATGTGGTTATTCGTTTTACGTGCCGTGATGAAAAAAAACAAATTTTATCGCTCTATTGACGTCAGTTATCAATCGAACGTGAAATCTATAGGGAATTAGGAAATGCGTAGCTTATTAAAATACCAATTATACCGCGATCTAGATAAGTCCATTAAAGATGTAGATAAATGACTCGATAGACTTCGAAAAAAAAAACTAGGGCAACTTATAAAAATACCTCAGAACTCTGCATAAATAATCTCATAATACAAATCAAAGAACAAAAAAGAAAAATCGACGACAATCCTTGTCTCTTCATCGTATTAAGCTCTAAAGCGACTTGAAATTAATGTCAAGCTCTCGTCAAGACATTCAAACGTCGGACGATTTTATATTTGAAAAGCTGCATGTATGCAAAGCTTAGCACAACGACTTTATATTTCGCGTTCAAATTTATCCATATACATCTACCTTGGCTTTTTTTTTTTGTTAACCGCTCGCTCAGAAGGATCATTTCAGCGATGATTTACGACACCACGTGTTTTAATTTAAAGCTTCGACAAACATTTATTCTCTCTCTCTCTCTCATCGTTCTTTGAACGACGAAACAGAAAATGTGCACCGCACGTGAACGTGCAATTGGCCCTCGATTTCACGATACACATACATACAGCAAAAACTAGTGTAAACTGTTATGATATCTCATGTATATATGCGTCCTCTTTCACGCGCAATTCAACGTGTATATCGTACGTGCGTGTATAATATGTGACGCACGATTGACTAAAAGTTTAGTAAGCGAATTTTCTGGTTTTTTTTTCGCGCGAACGTTATCAGCGCTTTTAAAACATGCAATTCAAAAGGGCAATTCAAACTTTCGCGTTTTGCGTTCAACAAAAGATGTAGACTGTGTAGTGTATACATAATGACGTATACTTCGCTCGTGCGTGAAATTCCTGGTTTTTCCATTCTCTATATATAAAAAACTTTCTACTTCTCGAAATCAATACAACAATCCGAATTATGAACAAACGTAAAAGTAGATTGATCAAATCGAATTGGAGAAGAAAAGAAGACGAACCTTCAATGCGCGCATTTTCAAGGTCGACTTCATATCCCCAAAAAAAAAGCTCTAACCCAGCAGTGTAAACAGCGTGTAAAATCTTTCTTCCTTTTTAAAACTAGGCGCACCTGGGGCATGATGGGTTTTGGGGAATAACAGGTTTTGGAAATATTTCGGAAAGTATATTAAATTATATGTGGTGCGTTTGTATGTATAAGCGATATAAGAGAGAGTGAGTTTACCGACGCCACTGCGTGGAAAGTCGGGGACCGTTAGGAAAAGCGACGGAGAGAGGGAAGCGCCCTTTTTCCCTTTGTACAAACGAAAGCGTGGGCGTCCCCAGTGTTTGGAGGACCGCCACTCAGTGAGCATGTTGTGAATGAGTCTGTCCTTCAATGTTTCTCTCGTTTGTCACTTAATAAATATAGCATCTAATTAGCAAATAACATCAATGTTAATCCCTTATTCTCACCCCTTGCGATTTGAATTCCACATATATGCTGATTATTTTTTATATTGTGTATTAAGTTATAACAAATTAAGTGGGCGTAGCAGAAAATCGGATAATTGTGTATAAACAGTTTAAAAAAAATAAAATACCCATCATGCCCTGTTTCAATCTAAACTTTTTGCGATTTGACCATTATATAAAGTAGTGTTTCAAGTATAAAATGCATAGTCGATTAACCGGAAAGAAATAGTCTGATTCTTTTGTAGAGAAGAAAACGTTTTTTTAAACTGTTTATACACAATTATCCAATTTTCTGCTATGTGCCCACTTAATTTGTTATAACTTAATACACAATATAAAAAATAATCAGCATATAATTTAATATACTTTTCGAAATATTTCCAAAATCCGTTATATGTCCCAAAATCCATCATGCCCCAAGTTCCCCTATGCATTTTATTCTTGAAACACTACTTTATATAATGGTCAAATTGCCAAAAGTTTAGATTGAAACAGTAAATTAAAAAAAATTCCAGCTAAATTTCTCACCCATCATGCCCCAGCTTCCCCCTATACCAAACGCCGGAATTTTCCACCAAAAATAACTTTGAAAAAAAAGTAGGAGAGGAGAAAGGAAGATCTATAATATAATACTCAAGAATGCGTGTGTGAGAAAACAAACTCGTTGTGATGCGACTTGCCTACGTGCTGAGTGTCCCGTAAAAGTTTTTGCCGCGCGACGCACGTTAAAAGATATTATACGTTATATGCGCCGCCAGACGCGGCCTCCCAACAAATCCCCACCACTTCAACGTTGTGTTGTATACCCGGCAGACTGTGTGATGTATATGGCAGCTGCTGCTGCGCGCGCGCGTGTTAACACCGGCGCGCGCTTTCGGAGTTCAGTCAGCTACTGTCGTTCGCATCGATCGCACGTGCAGTTGTAACGTTTCTTTTTCCTCGCTATATACATATTGTATTTTTAACGTTTCTTTTTTGTTTACGTTAGCTATAACGCATACAAGCATTGTTATTATTACTCGCAAAAGTGACACTGACAGTGTATGTGTTGTTGATGTGAGATTTCTAACGAAAGTATAGGGAGAAAAAAAAATCTTTTTTTTTTCTTCCTTTATTTGTTGTATCGAGAGTGAACGATAGCGGTGGAATCTACCACCGTGGAAGCCGAAATCCTGGCAGTCAAGGGCAAGAGGACCGGCCTCGGCGCGAGAATGTGGCTGAAAATCATTAGGCAGAATATATCCCATCTTGCGCGTAGAGCTAAAGGTATACATATGTAAATATAATATACCTATATATACTATAATTTGATTGTCGAAGTTTAAAGAGTGTACGTGTGTGGCTTCCTTTTACTATATAGCGTGAAAGTTATCGATGAGTCAATGTTAACTGCGAAACTTGCGAGAGTGACATTTGATAGAAAGTCGACGTTGGTTTTCTTTTTTTTTTTTCAATTGAATAGACAGTTCGTAATTGCGAGTATTGCCGAAAGATTTTGGGTTACTCATTACTCCGAAATAACGCGAATTTCAAGAAAAGCCAATCGTTCTTCGCTCGTTCGGATGTAAATAAATTCTAATTTAACGTTTGTAATTCTTCCGGCGAACAAATCAGCATAATAAACATATCCTCTCCGTAGAATCTCGAAGTTTTTTCCGGAAAAAAAAGGCTTGAATACACACCGAACGCTCGCGTTTGCGGCTTGTAATACTCATATTATAGACAATGCACGCGCACGTTTATCTTGGGGTACTTAGCGCTTGGTTATTCATCGACGATTTTTTCCGCGAAACATTATCAATTTCGCATTAGAGCGAAACGCGAGGAAGAAAAAAAAATAATAATTGACACTTCGCCAAACTCGCGTACGATTATATAGAGGAAGGATACACTTATAAATAAACAAAATATCACGAGGATAGAGTTCACCACCTGTGTGGCGCCTCAAAAAAAAAAAAAATATATATATATATATATACAGACACAGGCAACGTTCAGCTGCGCAGTAAAGGAAAAAAAAAAGTACTCGCTTGCAGCGCGGCGCTGTTATTTTCGTCGCGCTCAAGCGGCCGTGACGCGCGCACGCCGGCTATGCGTATACCTGCATCGCTGCACCTTTTATAATACGATGCTCCGCGTGTAAACAACCGACTATCTTTTCTCGCAAGTGAGAGTTTATAATACGGCTGTATCATTGTTATTGTTGTTGCGAATTAAACTAGAGGGTGTTTTTGCGTAGCTTCCATAATTCCCCATTTTTTCTTTATTGAGATTGTTTGGACGAAAGTGGAATTTTTTTTAGCTTTCAAATTGGAAATTTATTCGTGGTTTTTATTTTCCATTACGTCGAGTTAATTAACGACGCGTATGTATATCTGCTAAATATGATAATTAAATTTGGCGAATATTACCGATCGATAGCCTCAAATTTGATTAAACATCGCTCGAGTTGATAATTGCTATTGCACACTCCGATGATTTTCACAAGTACGCGCTAGACAATTAATAACGCTCGAGTGATTTTGAACTACGAAAAAAAAAATCTTCCATTCCGCACGTAAGCGCGAATACGACAGAACGTTATATACGAGTTTTTAAAAAGAAAACGGTCGAGAGCATAAAAGTTGAAAAGTCGAAACGGTTGATATAATACATACACCCAGGATACAATGAAATCTTAAAGGGTCGCGCAGCAGCAGCAGCTGCTGAAAATATAATAATTGATCGGAGATGCATTGAAGAATGAAAGGAAGGGCTCGGGTACAAAAAGAAAAGAAACGATGAATGAGCCGCGGAGCGCGAGGAAAGAAAGGACACACAGCATTTAATTTAACCTCAAGTCTGTATATATAGATTCGCGACGAGTGAAAGGGAATCAGAGAGTGACGGCTATTTTTAAACCCGCTGTAACACACTGCTGTATATATATATATATATATATATATACACACACACATCATTTGCACGACCGCAAAGCGAGTTATCTAATAAACTCAGTATATATGTAACGAATAACGAGGAAATTTGAGAAAAAAACTGTATAGCGAATTAAATTAGCGAGTGGAGAAAAAAAAATAAAATGAAAGATCCCCAACGGGACGATACGGCTAAGAATAGCATTGACCGTAATGCGATCTCGACACGTTGACACTCGATCACGTTGCCGCGCGCGTCATCGATCGCGTGATTAATTAAAAAATAATTAAAAACCCCTCGCCCTCGCGCGATAGTTCGCGGTTTTTTCTTTTTCAGACGTCAATGCGGATTTGCGAATAAAAGTGAACCTTCGACTAATGCTTGTTTATTTGTCTTTCATTGAACTTGTATAGTGCAAGGTAACGCGACATTTTGATTGAAGAATATATAGAAATTCGCTGGTGAAACGTTGTCGTTCAATTTTAACGTGTCAATTTTTAGAAAATTAATTGCGCAACAACGTTAAAAAAAAAGAACATTCAAAAACACTCGTATGTATATCAACAACGAAAACAACGACTTATATCGGTTCGAAAAATAACGATCTATCTATCTATCTCTCTGTGTCAATCAACGCGAGCATCAATCATCCCGTCTTCTACGATGCTTGTAATTAAAAAATCGATCGATTAATCCAGAGAGAGAGAGATAGCCAGGGAGAGATCGTTTGTATGGCGCCAACTTGGCGTCGCCGCGTAATATAAGGAGCGAGAGAGCACGAAAAACCCCACGAGGTCGCGTCCTCGCCGACAAACGTATATACACTAGAAAGTTAAAGTATATATACGTGTAAACGCAACAACGACAACGAACGAAAAGAAAGACAATTATTTTCGCTTTCTGATTATACACGGAGAGAAAGTACATATAAGTCGATTGATCATCGTTAGTCTCGGAGGGAGTTTTTTTCTTATATATAATATACAAGACTACAGTTTGTATTTCTCGGAGGGTATTTCGTGGCTTACAAGCTCCAGGGTTGATAAATAAATATTTCATTAAGCTGGGCGATGGTTACCCACGCGTGAAGCGTAAAGGAAGTAAATAGAGAATTGCCGAATCGACTGGAAAGTTTTTACGAGCCGTAAACATCGATTCATATTTTTTTTTATACCCGAATTCTCCTTGTTTTACTATTATGTACCCCGGTTGAAAAAAAGCACGTGTTTTTTTGACCAACGGGACACGTGTCGTTTTGTGTCAAAAAGACACGTGTCCCCG
>JAWWMK010016712.1:0-20308 GCA_035047105.1 Galeopsomyia nigrocyanea | reverse complement strand
TGCTTCCATTATTTCTTTCGAACTTATGTTACGCTTCGATAATTCTATTACAATTTGAAGCACGAGAGGATCTTGGCAAGTCTGTGTTATTAAGTCAATTTTAATGTAATGTTCTAGAACTTTTACGATTTTTTTGAGCTCTTTTGCCTCTTCCTGTTGTAAATCCCAACTTACTTTTGGAAGCGTATGCAAGAATCTGACACATTCTAACAAAGTTGCTTCTTTACCCGTTAAAAAAGTTGGATTTTCCTTCCCGATGCAGTTTTTTAGGATAATTAACGCCTCCGCATTTCTCGTATTCCCTTCCTGTACAACCGCGGCAGTAGCCATTTTGAAAAAAAATTTTGCCTAACCCGCTTGTGCTCTTAATAAATAAAACCCGGAGGGGTCCCCAATTGTTACGTCACGAATTGATGTTAAATTGTATTTGCGACGGTCTCGTTTTCGGTCAACGCGTACGCGTTATACCACGGGTATGAGACTAAGCAAGAGCAGGCTAGCAATAAATTAAGGCGGCGACAGACATCGAGAGACAGAAAAGTATCGTAGCTGCCGCTGTGAGAAGCTTACCTTGAGGGTGGCTGCACTGGACCGCAAACTGCTGGTAGGCTGGACTTGTAGGCAGTTGGCTTGGCGCGACCGACTCGAAAATTTAAGTTGTACTTGGAATTGGACTAAGACTCAGAATAAATAATAAGTTGAGAATCTTGCTTCACAGATTTATTACAACAGTTAAAAGTTACAATTGAAATACAGTAATTACGCACGATACGAACAGGACGAGTACGGAAATAGGAAGGGGCGCTCCCCTGTTCCTCGTTGCCTTTTATAAGCAAAAATACGAAAAAGCGATGAATCAAAGGTACGCACCCAGTTGGAGTAGTGCGCAACGCGAGCAGGGCAACGAGTACAGAGTTCAAAAGAGATCAAGTATTGATCGTCGAAAATTTAAATTTGCCGCTCCCACCTTACATTGCCCATGCTCGACGTTACAATATACACACACACAAGAGGCTTCGCCTCGACTCGCAACTATGGTGGCGCACGGCGGCACTCGAGAAATCTCGTCGAGGCAGCAGACCTGACGGCACCGTGTACTCCGCGGCTTCCGGGTAGCGCGAGCAACGGCTGCGGATGCACGGTCACACGGGGCGCACTACTGCAGCCCAGGTGCCAAGCCCAGTCGGCCCAACAACGGTACTCCCGAGAGACACGGAGAAAGAGAGAAGAGAGGAACGCAGATCTCACCGCTGTGTCTGCTGCTCGGCGATGACGACGCTGGCTCGCTGGTGGCTCGGCCCGGACTTCCGGGCAGGTGAACGGCGAGGATGACGCCGGATAAAAGGTGGTAGCTGCTGGATGGTAAAGGCCAGGAGCAACCCGGCTCGTATTCGGTCTGCGACAAACGCAGGCGGCAGCTTCCTGTGATGGCGTCCTTCCTCGCGCTACCTGGCAGAGTTTCCCCCTTGGCTGTCGGTGCAGATGCTGGTTGCTCTCCATGTTGCCACTCGCCACGGCGTCCAAGGAAGAAGTGTCGCTCCGCTCGCTTCCGCCGCCGAGTCCGCCGTCACGGCTGCGGTGGTGCTCGCAGCGCCACACTCCCTCATTCTCTCTCTCTCTCTCTCTCTCTCTCTCTCTCTCTCTCTTCCACTCGCACGAGCACACGAGCTCGGCGAGTTTCTCTCTCTCTTTCTCTCTCTCTCTCTCTCTCTCTCTCTCTCTCTCCTAGCTCTGTCTTCCTTCTTTTTTTCTCCTTTCTTGGCTGGGCCGCGCATCTCCTTCTCTGCCACGTCGCATCCCTCCGTCGCTCCACCAATCAGCCGTCGCCAACACCTCGACAGAAGGAAAACGAGCATGAGAACGTGCACATAGACGCACATACTCTCAGCTCGGCGGCAGCAGACGGAACGGCGGACAGAGAGCGCAAACGGCGAAATAGGTTGAAAAGCTATTTCCTCGTTACAACCCCCTCCAGGCCCTCGATCTCATCACTAGATCGAGGCCTACACTCTGCGCTCTCGCCGTCCGCATGCTGGCACCAAGCTGGACCCACTCGCGCAAGCTCCCCGGCGGCGCGCCGCCGTGCAAGCTCCAGAGTCACGAGTCAACTTAAAAAACAAAGAAAATAGATTAGTCGTACATCTACGAATAACGGGGTTACGTAACGAAAAAAAATAAGAAGAATAAAATAAACCTTAACCTAACGCGATATCGCATAAATTCACTCACACACTCTCATACTAACACATCTTATCGTAGTACCTGTCGCCGCCGAGGTCAAGTCTACGAGCTTGCCACGCGGTCGTTTGTCTCCTCCCTCTTCTGGACTCGGTCTATGACCAGGCTCCGTTGATCTTCCGGCAGGGCCTGCAGTGCTCGGACAGCTTCCAGAATGCCCTCGGGCAATTCCGGAGGAGGCGGGATTGCCGGACCCCCAGCTCCTGCGTGCTGGTCGACCGGACTCTCCACAGGGTGTTGAAGATCCCGCGTTACCGCCGCCGCCGCAGCAGCTGCTGCCTCTGCCTCTTTCCTCTTCTTCTGCCTCGTCTTCTTCGCGCTCCCGCAAGTGATGGGATGACGAGCATCCTCTGCGTCATAGATACGGTACCGCAGTCCGTCTTCGCCCATCACAATCCGTGATCGACTCTTTCCAGGGGTGAAGGCCGGACCCCGGACATGGCAAGGCTCCGTCGACGTCGCCTTGTGCGCGGCGCGCGGCGCCTCCGGTGGCACGAAATGCAGCTGAAGCGGGGGCTGTGGCCTCTGCCGCATAGGGTTCGGCGGCTCTCCTCCCATCATTGTCGGAGACGGCGACGGGTCCGTGGGAACGTTGCTGAATCGCAACCTGCCGTCGGCCTCTCTAGAGTTTCGGACCGACAGGGACTTGATCGCCTCGGCGACGAACATGGCCTCGACCTCCTTGCAATCCTTTTTACTTCTGGCCGCCAAGTTGCTCGCAGTAAGCCGCAGCGGAGCGGAGAGCTGAACAGGGCCAGAGTTGAGCGAGTTGACCCAGGACTTCTCGCCCAGTGGTCGGACGCAGCCTCGCAACGCTTCCTCGATGGGAGGCGGTCCGCCCTGCAGCGCCATCTTGTTCGCGTCCACGTCTTTTGCTTGCTCCGCCTCGATCTTGCTGTAGTCAATTAGAAATTGACTATTGGCGGGCGGAAGATTCTCTGGAGAGATAATCGGATCCATGCAGCCCATTCCATGCAGCAAGATCGATAGCTCCTGCTGGGCGACCCCGCTCTCGTACTCGAAAGGGTTGGTGCAGTCCGGGAGGGGGGGGGGGGGCGATCGTGATGTCAGCTATGCAGGGTACCTGCACGGCCGGATCACCATCCATGGGTACATCCTGGATCCCCAGAACGGTTGCGCTTAGCCCTACAAACTCGGGCGTTGCGGAAGGCAACGTAACATCAGACACAGCCGCCTGACGACCTGCCGTGCCCAGCGCCACCTCCCTCGCATCGGGCTGAGTACCAAGGCCCACGGCCGCCTGACAACTGACCGCGGCAGCAGCACTCTCACCCGAGGTGGACAGACTGCCGGTTGCTCCGGCAGCCGTACGGCTTACCGAAGCTACCGCAGTCCCCCCCCCCGCCCCCCCACGACACTGAGTTCGAAGTCCCCACTTCGTCCGCTCGCCGCTCGTCTTGGTCTGGCCGCGGACGCGGTTCTTCTTGTAAGCAGGTCTTCATCTACTCGATTTCTTCGTCCAGCGTCATCTCGAACCGCAGTACAACCTGCATTAATTCAAATAGAATAAAAATTTTGAATTTAACACACAATGGGCACAACGTGTTATATTTTTTTACGGATAATAACTGGAAAGATTTGCTTCCGATGGTCCGTGGTTACAACGTATATATCCGGTTCCATCACCTCCAGAATTTTGTAAGGTCCAATATACGGAGGATCAAGCTTAGCATTTTTACCTTTCGCAGGATTTGACAATGTATGCGATCGGCGCCAAACCAGATCATCGACTTGGAACCTTACCTTGCTGATATTAGCCATCGCGGCCTTTGGTTTGTTACTCGCTTTACCGACGTAGGCTGCCTCCGGCACCAGCATCTCCTCCTTTGACGGCGGCGGACGCCACTTCTTATGGCACTCGCGCGCGCGCTCGAATTTGTCGCAAAAGTGTCGAAGATCTGATAGGTGCTCGACCTCTTTATTCTCGAGATAACGACGGTAGTCCGGATGCAGGCCTCGTATGAGTATTCCCAATTACTTGCTCGCTGAAGGCGAGGGGCGCATGTATCGCACAATCGACGGAAAATGATTCAAAAAATCCATGAAAGACTCATCCTCGCCCTGCGTCCGATGCCGCAACTCGTCGTACAAATCCAGGCGATCCCAGTTCTTACAGTATTGTAAGCGGATATCCTTCGCGAACTCGTCCAACGACCCCCACGAGTCCTCGTTATTCGCGAGCCATGTCTGAGCTTTGTCGCTAAATACCGTGTCCAGGCCCGCGAGCACTTCATCGTCGGGCAGATTATACCACCGCATGCATTTGAGCAGCCTGGCCACAAATCATTCAGCCAGATCTCCAGACGTCCCGGAAAATTTTAAACCGTACGCTCGGAACGCGCCCACAGCATCCGCGGGTCTTCCGTTGATCTTGCGACGGACCTCCATTCCCCCACCCGACGCCTGCGTACCGCGCTTCTTTCCTTGCTCTCGACTCTTTGGTTCCGTCTCCTCCGAATCCGAAGAGTCGCTAACGAGTTCGACTACAAACTTCAGGTTCAATGTTTTCTCGGGGATCGTTTTCATTGACTCGTCGGAAACAGGAACCACGGGGGTTTTCGTAATTCCCGATACGACCGGCTCAACCAACGGATTTTCTTTTGGCTCGCCGTCTGCGAGAGTCTCAGCAAAAGCCTCCGCCCACTCGAGAATCAGCAGCTCGCCACGCTGTTGCGAACGCGGGATACTCGCATTCATCGGCGGCGGCGGCGGCGCCGCAACGCGGGACCGCGCGAAGGTTGAAGCTGTCTTATGCAGCGTCGAGGGTTCGTACTGAATCGACCCTGTAAAAGAAGCGCGCGGCTCCGCAGCACGCGGCACCACCTGGCCGCCGAATAAATGCATAAAAGCCCCAACCACGTTGGCCAGGGTTCGCCTGAACGAGAGCTCCTCTCGCTCCTCTTCTGCACGTTCATCCTCGAGCGTGCACTCTCAGCACAAGGCCGCGTGTACCTCGACCTCGGCACCGACCCGAAGCGGCCCCTCATCCGCGCCCACTCCCTTGTTGCGCGTGATGGATGCCGCTGACGAGTCGGCCGCAAGAGACTGCTGACCAACCGCGTCGGCTGCAGGACTCTCCTCCTTTGAGCGGCTCACCTCTGCCGAGGAACGTCGGGCTGGTGACTGCTCCAACGCTCTGTCACCGGCGAGAGACGGCACAGGAGGATCCTCACCGCCAGCACTCGCCGCCACCGTCCCCGCGAGACTCATTTCAAACCGCGAGCGCAGGCTATCCAACTCGTCCAATGTTTCGTTTGCTCGCTTGATATCTGGTGGCATCTGCCCCGAGACGAAGTCAGCGGCGTGGAGGGGGACATTGCTCTCAGGACGCTTCCGCGCCAGGCATCGGCGGAACACACGGTCCTGCAGCACCTCCAGCTCACCTGTTACGCTCAGGCCATGCGCCCTCATATAACCCTCGAGTTCGCCCCTCGGTATCGCTGAGATCCGCTTTTTCAGTGCAGCGTACTCAGACTGTTGACCCAAGCAGCGCATGTATAGTTCGTCTTTGTACGCTAACGACGACATCTCGCACTAATTCTTATTTAGCAATCCGCACGCTCGTGAGAAAGTGACACACGCAAATCAATAACTTCAAAGAGTGGACATAAATAAACAAAAAGAATCAAGTAAATAAATAGGACCAAGACACAGTTTCAGAAGTCTACACAAAAAAATGAAAGTCAATGATAAAATTCAAAATTGGTTAGCAACATTAGTTGCACGTTGAGCTCTGGCGCGTCATTAAATTTTATCAATTTTACAGTAACACAAAATCCCTCTAAAACGATACTCATTAAACGAGAGCAAGTGTGCATCCGAACAGGAAAAAAAAACAACCAATATATTCTTCTTTGAACAGAAAAGCAAAGAAAAAAAACGAATATGCAGCCACGGTGCCGCGCCGATGTTCCTTGTGTATCACCGGTTTCGACCCACGCAGAGCTCAACATCGACGACGATAGGTAGAGTGTTAGGTGTGATCGACATACACACGCACACAGCGCGGTATTCTGCTCACACTCCAACGTGCGCACACACACGAGTCCGAAGTCGCTCACGCGCGCAACGGCAACCCGTGTGCTGAACTGCTGCACGTCGAGGAGACTGACACGCACTATACACAAGCACTCGCGCACACAAAAACACACCCGACCATAGCCGACGATCACCGAACTCTCGCCTGGCCGGCTTGGCTGCCCGTTTTCCGCTCGACCAAGCAAAATGGCCGCGCGTCATTCTCGGCAAACGAATTTTCGGCCAACTCAAATTCTGCTCACTTTCTCCACCCAATTCTCTCAAACTTTTTCGCGCAGCTATCCCCACAAGGGATGCCATGTCAGAGTAAAGTCGAAATTGTAAGAATACAGCTCGAAAACTTTATCCGAACTAATTATTCAACGCGGAAAATCTAATAGCTGCTAAACGAGGCACCGGGCATGTACCTCGAGCGAACAAGGAGGAAGTGTCGCTCCGCGCGCTCGCAGCGCCACACTCCCTCGTTCTCTCTCTTCCACTCGCACTCTCTCTCTCTCTCTCTCTCCTAGCTCTCTCTTCCTTCTTCTTTTTTCTCTCTTCGCTGGGCCGCGCGTCTCCTTCTCTGCCACGTCGCATCCCTCCGCCGCTCTGCCAACACCTCGACAAAAGGAAAACGAGCATGAGAGCGTGCATATAGACACACACACTCCCAGCTCGGCGGCAGCAGACGGAACGGTGGACAGAGAGCGCAAACGGCGGAATAGCTTGGAAAGCTATTTCCCAGTTACAATTTAAATATTGCAAAATGAAAAATATCCTTTTTATGTTATTTAGCGCTCCCGGAGAGGGATTATTTTTCAATCCGAAACGTTTGAAATAAAATCATTGTTGATCCAACTTGGATGTCTGAGTCATTGCTTACTCCTACGCAAACAATGAAATTACTTAAATTTTGGAAAGCCGATACCTGATCGAAATATCCATACATCAAATCAATAAAGTAGGTGCCAATATGTCTTTGCCTAATCTATTAGTTGTTTTCCCTTGATTCATGAACCTGTAAAATCAAATTCAAATGGGAACGATAGCATCCAAAGCAGCCTAAAACTATATTTTGTAATTAACTAAATAATGGTGCGAGTCTGTATTATATACAAATATATTGCTTCAGCTGATATGGCTTTTCTGGCAATTCAATGGTTTAATGAGCCTTTTCAAAAAGGAGAAGGTTGCAAAGAGTAAGAATCGACACTTAACTGCATAAGCCGGTTAAGAAGCTCTACTTTTTCAACGGTTTTCAAATCGTTCTCTTTGACATCTTGAAAATCAACTAATGATCATTAGCATTGTCCTTCGGCTACTGTTTTTCGAGTGACAATAAATAACTCATCTGAGTTATTATTCTATGAGGAAATTTAATGAGACATGCGGCTGAACTTGTATGAGTTGCGAAGCGTGAGAGGTAAATACGCTGGCATGCGAGATCCACGTAATTATCGATTTTTCTTGCATAGAAAATTATAGATTTAAATTTTGAGAACATACTTCGAACTATCAACAAAAAAGATGAACGACTTTTGGAGGTTATGCAGAACTCTGCATATAGGTATTTTTCTCTACGGCTTCAGCAGTAGAATAGTGGGTACTTGTACAACGTAAATATATGATGCATTTGACGTCTAGAGCTTACAAAGTTTCAGATAGAACAGAAGATTTTTACAATTGTTGAATTTATCGTGAAAGATTAAAAAAAATATTTTGAAAATTTTTGAACGAATTTGTATAGTTCAACAGAATCTTCATTATTATTTATCTCTTAAATACTTGATTCTCAGTACTTTTTTGACTGGTGAATGAATTTAATTCTTACTTCAAGCCAATTTTCTGGTACTATTCAAGTTACATTTGAACAATTGCAAGCCATAACTCCCATTTCGCGTCAATTGCAAACATAAGCAAATACTTATCATTTGCTGTGAAGAAAGTTATCGCTAATGATCAATCATCTCATTTTCCATCTGATTTTCAGTAGTGATTGTATCTGAAATTTCGAAAACTAGAGTATTTGATCAACAATTCGCGCCATGCGAAATAACCGCTCTCGCAGTCTCTCTTATAATATAAAATCTCTTTTATAAAATAACCCCGGCTACTTCATTCACGATTCATATACCAATATATGCTAGATTTAATGCAGAAATATCTAGAGAGTAAAAAGTATGACAATTTTTCACTTATGTCTTTTCTCTGTGAAATATACTGCTTATTTTCTTATCTTCTTTCCTTCATCATTGGCAAAATAACCATGCACTATCTTACTATAGAACTTTCTGCAGTTTTTCTCCTATACGAGAGAATATTCGTCTTAAAAATGATCAAATCTCTATGCACTTTTCTTCAAATTGTAAAGAAATAATATTGCTAAAGTAGGAATTGATTATTAATTCAACTTCACCTTATATGTAACCATCAATAATTGCTGATTGGGCGGTCACTTTACACAATACTTCCCATTATAATTGATTTGTAATATTCATACATAATACGTTCCTCATGAAATAAACAAAATTTTATCAACAACGATTTTTGAGATCAGGATATTATCTGATAATTCAATTTAATAGACCGCATAGTAGAGCCACGGTGGCTCAGTGGATAGAGCGCAGGACTTCCATGCGGGTAGCCTGATTCCCGGTGGGTACCGATGACTTTTTTTAAAAAGTGTATGTCCCAAAATTAATACCGCGGTTTTGGTGGTTCGAAATGCACCTAAAACTATAGAGCCAGTTATAGGGTCTCGACCGTCAAATAATGAGGAAAAATGGAAACCAATAAAAAAGAGCCAAAAGTTAGGGACAAGACAAAATTATAACCGTAATGGTTTGATTAGAATACATAGACTTCATACTGTAGATCTGAATCTGATTCTATAATTTTTCCTAGATATGCAAAAAAAGTTACTTACATCTTGAAGCTGATTCTTTGTGTAACCAGGAACATCCAAGTTGAGGTATATTCCTATATTGTGTAAATCTGTACAATTAGTGTGGGTAAGTAAGGTTTTTGGGGCATTTGAATTGGTTTCGTGTGAACTGGAAAGTAGTTGGCAATTACGAAACCCCGCAATAGTATTCAAACGAGAAGACGATGATCTATGTAAATCAGAAATTGCGTGAATAACTTGTTTGTTTTGATTTCCAATCGAAGAATAATTATTTTTGTAAGAATTTGGATGATCCGATTGATTATATTCTTCAAATTCACCGCATAATCGTTCTTTTTCCCTGATCAATCTCTTTATTCTATCATTATTATAAGTACACAATTTTTTTTTATGATGAACTTCGAAGCTTTTATCTTCATGCTTTTGAGATGTACAACGATACTCCCAGGATTCTTGATTTTTTGCTGTTTTACGGCAAAAGATGTCGCGAGATGGAACCTGAAATTTTTTTTTGAAAAGTGAGTAAGCTATTGATTTTATGATATTTTTCAATTCCATCAATCAGTATAACTACGATTATTTTTTAAAGTGCGGTTAGTTTGCAGGTATTTGGTTATATATTTTCAAATACATTTTCCAGCTTGAAACAGCATACAATTTAAAAAAAAGTACGAACTACAAATATACTTTGTTAAAAATGCGAAATGATGCAATTACTATGATCTCAATATTTCAGTTAATGTTTGACAAAAAATTGAGAATCTTGTTGTCAGAATATATGCGACTATAGAATATAAACGATATTGACTTATGCTTGCTTTTTTGAAATAAAGACGAGTTTAGAGAAACGGTGGGAGAGTGAAGAAAACGCAGTACATTTTGTTGCGTCATTCTAGCGCGGATCCTTGTAAAATATGTCATGACTTTCCATAATAAATGCTTTCATAAAGCAGTGTTCTTATTTCTACATACGCAAAGTTCTAAATGTTTTATGGCAAAATCCCAAAACTTGCAAAACATTATAAAAAGTCTATTTGTAATATGGGTAAATTAATTAATTGTATTGTTTGTTGTTTTAGACTGTGATATGAGCGAGAGAAAATTTTCTTATTTGTTGAATAAAGATGCTTGAAACGGTCTAAATTATTTATTTCAAATACGCAATTAAGAATTGAAGTATCATGCAAGTTATGAGTATTCAGTTTATAAATATTTGTTAGGCAAATTTTACAAGCTCGGTAGTTACTTATTCAAACATGAATTTTGGCTTCACAATATTATTTCATCTGTTGTCAATATAAAAAGAATGTAATATGGATGTGATCAAAATAACAAAGTTCGAAAGAAAAAATAGTAAGTTATAAATGATCTAACGGATCAAATCATGCATACGTAAGAGAATCTTAAGCATATATATGTGGTAGACAGTTCGAAGAATCCGGTAAATGGAAGATTGCGTCATCGGAATGATTTTTTCCATTAGCCTCGTTTTATTTACGCAAACGAGTGACTAGCGCAAATTAGAAGAAGAATCATTTCAAATTCGGCAGTATGGTGGCAAATATACTGTGAATAAAGCACCAAAAATATTGAATTATTAAGTTTATAATAAATTATAAACTTCCATAAAAGTGACTTCGATTTGTTTGTACTTTTATTCTGTCTCATATATATTGAATACAACTCACGTTATTTAAATAAATACTTTATTTTTCCGTCAAATGAGTCTCTATTTACAAAATTATTCTTCGTTCTTCAATTGACATATAGGAAGATTAGAAACTGTAGAGAAGTAAGCCTCCAACTATAGACTTCTTCTAATAGCTGCAAACTACTAACTGACTGGTTAATCTTTGAATAACGCAAACTTTTATTTGTCATTAATATCGATTCCTTAAAGAGGTTTGATGGTTTTTGAAATAAAATTATAGATTTCCGTCAAACTTTAACAAAGCAAACTCCAACTATCCAACTTTTCATTGGCATAAAAAAATGAGGTGTTGACGAAAGAAATAAAGAATTATCGACATTCCCAACTGTAAACTTTTAACACGTGTCTTATGGAAATGATCGAGTAAGTAGACATTTAAATTGGTTTTTTGTTAGAATAAAATTATAGATTGTCACAGAAAAATAGCTACGTGCAGACAATGTAACGACGAATATTTTAGTGTAAAGAAATTCAATGATTAAAGAAGAAAATAAAGATATATTTGACCTCGAAGACAATCATAATTCCATGACTCAAACCTGAATACATTATGGGTATATGCACCAGTGCCGTGAGTGGTCAGCCACGGAGGAGGGCCGTTAATGTCACTTGCGTATCTAATTACTATCTCAAAAAATTTTATATTTGAGCTTATAGAAGTTGACTCGAACACTATACATAAAATTTTAAACACTAAAACCACAGATATATTCGAATTTATATTGAAACCTCCGACTTGCTACGGCACTAAACCATAGAGCCTCCTTAAACAGTCAATAAAATACCGGATTTCAAATAATCATTCTGCCAGACCCTGGCAGTCAGACGACTACCAAAATAAATCTAGGCAGATGGAATGAAAGCCATTGCGATGGTGCAATCTTCCGTTTTCTGACATTCTGTCGGCGCTCTTAGAAGGTAGATTGCCCGATTCTGCTAACTACCGACAGCATATACATTTACATTAATCTGCTTTTAGTTGTCTGTTATAGAGCTCTAGGTAACTTCTTTTCACTCGAATAGTTAGAAGGTCTTTAATTCCAATAATAAACTCTTCAAAGAAAATGAAAATTATTGCATTTTTAGGTGACTTTAACGTTTCTAACAAAACTAACACTAATTGATAAAAATTTCCTTGAAAATAACGGCGAAAATAATTTATTTTTGAATAAGTCGAATAGTTGACTTCACCTTGACTCGTTCTTTCATGTCAAATATTAGTTTAATTGAGTCAAGCAAAGATATCGCAGATAAAGTAGGCGTTCGAAGTGAATCATGTTACTTGTAGCTCAAATCTCTACATAATTTTTGTTAGTTCCACTACGAGAAGACACATTTACCATTAAAATATACAGAAAATGAGTCAACTCAGAAATATTGAAATATTGTGATGTAATATTAACGTATATCTTAAACTTATCAACAAACAATTGCGATAATTCAAACTTCTGCCTAATAAAAATAATTTATAAATCAAATAACAAACGTTATAACGGGCAGCACGCCAAAAGATAAATTTGTAACTTTTAAAATTCATCAAAAAGCCCCTCAAAAAAGAGGAATTAAATTTATATCAAACTCACGAGAATTTTTGATTTACCAACCGGCGCTTGTTAAGCATACAAAATTTGAAAAGACAAGGTGAAAAAAAATTGAATCGCACGACCTTAAAAACTCATAACTCGATTAAAAGTTAAACGTTCTGAATGAACTTTTACTTCCAATAAAAACGCGATCTGATTCTAGTTACTTACTTGATTGCTACTCAAGTGACTTTTTTCGATTTTGTTGAATTTAACCGCATTTTATATTCGTGTAACTGTGATTTATTGACAGATGTGAATGGCGTATATTACTACATACTCGTATTAATAAGACTACCATTTAAATGTAAATGTAAAGTACTAGTAATAAGCACATTGGAGAAATCATACATACATTTTGCTCTTCAGCCTGACAATGAAAGCTATAGGCCTCTCGCACTTACCTTAGCTCTCTGTAAGTTGTTAAGAACTTTAATGAAAAAAAAAAAAAAAAAAAAAAAAAATCAATGGCTCAAAAGATATCACCAATCAATTAAAGCGGGCTCCGTAGAAAAGTAATCCCGTAATGATACTCTAGCGACCGATACTCTTGCGTGGCCCCCCACCATTGAAATCGAAAACTGGACATTACACAAGGATATGTCTTATATTTTCATCCATCTATAGTACTGCTGTTTGGGCCCTCATTTTACTGCTCACGCATTTTTTGTAAAAAAAATGTTAAAGCAAAATTGGGCGAGGAGCCCTTTGGATTTGACCGAAAAATGAATTTTCCGTAGATTTGAAGGTTAAGTTCTACATGTTGAAATTTAAATTTCTATACCTTTGATATGTTCCTAACTGTCTCCTAAAAAAGGTCCGTCCGTATCACCCATATTCTGGTGAAATCCTTGAAAAACTAGCCGATTACGCTTGATACCCCGGTGGCAATAAGTAATAAAGTATATATCGACATATCTATGTTTTTCTTGAAGGGCCCTCGAAGATAATTTTTAAAGGATTTACGAAAAATTAATTAAAAATCTATGGCCAGTTATACATGGCTTAACAGCATGAAAATGTCGAAAACGTGCCTATCACGTCCTATATCTCGACCGATTCAAGTTTCTTTTCAAGGAATTTACAAAAAAAATAATTTCCCGTGAATCTATAGCTTAATAGCATAAAACTGTCAGAAACGCGTCTATGAACGTACGTCTTCCTGAAATGCCCGTCGAAGACGTTTTTCACGGAATTCGCGATAAAATTATTTTCCGAAAATCTACATGAGAAAAAAGGTGCCTAAAAATTACGTAATTTGGTTGCCTAAATGGGACCTAATTATTAGGCAGCCACCTGGATAAAAATTTTCTAATGCTGAAATAAGTAGATAGATTGATAAAATGAATAGAGGGTGTCGGGTATGCTATTGCAGTATACGTTTCGAAGAATAAATAGGCATAAAAACATAGAGGGCATAAGAATAGTTATTATTAAGTGTAGTAATTTGGAACAAATGACAAAATTAAATGAATTTTCGAATAAATGCAACCAGATAATTGCATATAGACTGATTTTTAATTATTGGTTTTGAAAATAATGTTTTTTATACTAAAATTTTGTACGCAAATAATGTAGAAGTATATTTACGGTACAGGGCGTGATGAAACAGTGGCTTGTTATAAATAGTTATATAAAAATATGTCTATATCTTTCTGGAGTGTCCGTGAAAGAATTTTCACAAGCCAATTGCGATGAAAAACATAGTCGATGTTATATAGTTAAACGAGGGCCCTATGCGAAAAGTAAAACGTTTCGCGTTTGCGATTTTTAGTTTTCTGTTCTTTCATAGGCTAATTTTTACCTGGATTCGATTCTTTTGCGTTGGTTCCGAAAATTGTAAGAAAATCAGAGATCCATTGTCATAACGACTATACTAAAGAAGGTGACAAGGCTCTATCCCTCTTATAAAAAAATTCCTCCATACACTCACAGGCCGCCGAGTACGCAGTACGCTTTCACAGTAGCGCCTCTAGCGGAACTTTCGGCTGTGTGTACTACAGGGAAATAGCGTCAGTAACAGTGTCAATGATGTCATAGTTGTTATTGTTATACACTGTAAAAAATTAGCAGAACATAAATTTTGTAATCATATCATATGTCTATATTATAGCAACAAATATATTTACAATAAGCTTTATCCCACGCTCCCTTCTCCCCTTAGGTCATGTATTTCAAATATGGCTTCCGAATACTTGAATGCTTCGATTACGTATTCGATTCGTACGCTCATGGCTGAAGTATCGAGGTAGCAACTCTAGTTTTATTTTGAGTTTCATTTTACATTGAATTAATTTTAATGAATAATTCATGTATAAAAATATTTATTTCCAACTTTTTATTTTATAGTGAGTGGGTTATCCCTCGTTATGTTTCTCTCTCTCTCTCTCTCTCTCTCTCTCTCTCCCATATATTCATAATATACTATGTACATTCACTGTCTATTTTACGCTTATTTTGTTATAATTATTTTCAGCCGTAAAGTAAACAAGAGCGAACAACAGCAACAAATGGGAGTAAGCAAGATAGAAAGAGAAACGCGGCCGCGTGCTCATGTGCCACGCCCTTTGATTGGTCATGCCATCGGTCAGCGAGAAAGAGAAAGAGAGGAAACTCTCCTCCGCTCATTAATTAGAGCCACGTTTTCGAGCCGCGCGCACATATTTTCGAGCTCAACTGATTCCCGAATTTTGCGCTTTCGGACGCTGATCGTCTTCGAAGACTTTGCGATCGCATTGTGTGTGCAGTCACTATTCCTAATTACTGTGCTATGAATGTATACTTGTGTGTGTATCGAATCGCTCGCTCCTCTAATCCGCCAGAACCGTCGCGTTTCTTGCTTGAGAGCCTCCGCGAGCGTGGGTCAACTCCAAGGTCGTGCCCAGGGCTTACATGATACATTTGTAAATACCACCTTGATAGTTCCGCTCTCTCTCTTTCTTTCTGGAGGCGTGCGGACGTATTTTTTGATCGCTCCCGTTCGCTCAGCTTTTGTTCGAAATTGCGCAATCTAAAGTTTGAAGTTCGTTGATTTGTATATGGTTTTTGCTCCTGTGATTAGTTTGTAAGGATCGCTGCGCCATAGTTTGTGACTTTTCCTGTGCATTTCTGTGACTTTTCGTTTCGCTGTGAGTATATGCGCTGTCGATTACGTCGCGGCTATCTTCAATTTCCGCTTTTCATCCTGCTGTGCTGCCTGTGCCTATGCAAGACTTTTCACTCTCATATTAGGGAACTGTTTCTCCGCGGCTGTATGCTCGGGCCAATGCAAGCCACCACATCATCACCTCGCTGTGCAATGCATCGGCTGTAAAGTGGAAGATTGTTGTTGTCGTGGCTGTCCGTCTGTCTACTGACGATTTGATGCTTTGCGTGTGAGTGCGAAGAACGTTTTATTTCGTTTTATCTCGTTTGCGATCAACGGCGTGATTTTGTCTTTGTCATCGGTCATCGCATTATTTTTGCTCTATGCATCCCCGTATCGCTGCACTCTGTCGCATAATCTTTTGCTCGCTACATAAGTGAGCATTTGTTGCAAGTCATTCTTGCGCTGTGCTTATTTTCGTCGATCTGGCACCATCGCTCGCGCACTTCGAGTTTTCCAAACGCGAAAAATTAGCTGGCGCGATCTCCTTGCGTCTTGAAGGCTCACCTTCAAGTTTTGTATCAGCTGACGATCTCATCAATAGCCGACCGACTGTTTTCGATGCACGCTTTCCAAAATGGGCAGATATGTCACTGAAAATAAACTCGTGCGAATGGCTGAGTTAATTACGGATGTACAGGATGCCGTGAATAACAAATTTGTGGAAAGGTGTAGTGGTTTGTCAAACATAGTTTCAGTGAGAGAAGAAAATCGCCGTTTGCAACATAGCGTCAGTAGATTACAAACGAAATTAGCAATGATAAAGTCAAAGTCATGTTCAAACTGTATCTCTTTGCGCGAACGATCATCTCATCGCAAACTTGCTGTTGCCGTCGATAAAAACCAGTGTTTAAATGCTCCGATTACTGCTGCTGTCGCGTGCGATCCCTGCGAAGTTTTGGTCTCCGGCGTTCCGTCATCGCCAAACTCGCAGCCGATTCAAATTGTGAATCGAATTCTTCTTGGGAACTGAAAATTTAGGAGAAGACCTTCTAAACTAACCCAAACCAGGCACAGTAGTTAGTTTTCAAAAAGGGCTTGGGGCCCAAACTATCATAGAAACCCCGCTATGGCCTTTCGTACTTACCGACGCACCTTATATCACCAACAGTTTTCATCCGCCTTGCTTGTAAGTCTCTCTGAGTATACGAATTCTTCGTGCGTGCGTCTTTTTTGCACACGAGCGTTAAATAATACTGTCTTTCAATCACAACGAACTCATTCGAAATGTTACCATTGAAGAAGCGCAGTTTTACTATTTATTTTGTTAATGCAGTACTTATTAAGTCATAGCTGGCAAAGAGAGAGTGAGAGAGAGAGAGAGCAGCACTGCATTTCTCTATGCGTTTTTTATGCGTTGTTGTTTTGTGTTCTTGATACTCTTTGCTGCGCATATTGCGTATATATGCTGTAGATAGTCTGTTTGAGGTGCAACTTGTGCCTCTCTGCGAATATGCACTCATGTATTTTTGAGTTAGTATTGTGCTCCGCGACTTTCCTAGTAAACGAAGTCTATAGTCTCTTTTCACTTTACTACTAATGAAATCGTATAGCTGCGCTGTATTATTCCCAATTTGTATGTATGCTGGCATTTCGCTTTACTGCTGTGATCTTACAGGCTATCACTCGATTCTAGTCTTTATTATTAAGTCATTAGTATTAAGTGAGCGTGTGATATTTTCCGTGAAAATTGCTCACACGACTGCTGCAATCTCAATGATTTAATGCGTTATTTTTTCTTCGCTCTATTTATTTGCGTCTTTAATTGTAATCTTGATGTACTGCTTGCTATTTGATGATCTATTTGCTTGTACTCTGATACGCATCTATGTTCTATGTTTTTGTAACGCTTTTCTCAATTATGCTCATGCGCTTTTGCTCTTATTTTACGATGGAACATAATATTACTGCCCCCGACTACTGCTATTTTAGCTATTTAAATCTAAGGTTGCATCTACATATTTTTTTCGTTTTTTCGGTATTTACTATTAAGTTTAGTTTATCTCACTTTATTCTATTAGTAGCTTTTCTTATTTGCGTTGATCAGCGTAATTTGTTTGTTTGGTTTTATCACTACTTCATTTCATACCTATGTTATTAGTAAGCATCGTTACTATGTTCTTAACCATTTCCTCGAGCAAGTAATTTTGTAATCATGGCATTTGACCAGACAGGGTTCCACCCGGAGGTCCTAATAAATACACATTTATATCTACAGCTATAATCACATCTACATCTACATCTACATCTACATCTACGTAGACATCTACATCTACATCTACATAGACATCTAAATCTACATGTACATCTACATTTATCTCTCTCTCTCTCTCTCTCTCTCTCTCTCTGCGATCTGCACCGCTTTTCTCTCTCATCCTTGAAAATCTTTTTATCCTTTAAATTTTTTTCTCTTTTGATTAAAAGCAACGATAATTTCAAATCCCTTTCTTTACATTGAGCGAGCCTGACTCTCTTCGCGCCTCGTACTTTCCCTACGTGAAATTTCGCTTTAACTTCTAACTTTTGCGGCTCCATATCTGGGGGTGCACTGCACGCCACTCTCCACGTGTCTAAAAGCAATGTTGCGTCATAAGCGCCATATTTGCGCTACCGGGCCGTGCTTTGTACAGCCAACGTCGAGACTCACACCCAGCTGCTCTTATTTCCTCTCATCTCCTATATATTTGAGATTTTGCCAGGCAGAAATTACGCTGAATAACGAGGACTTGATTTGGCTATATGAAGGCAAATATTGCTGTATAGGGCACGAATAGCCATGGCACAAGTGTTAAAGCGCCGGCTTGCGGATCCATACGTCGCTGTTTCGTTTCCCAGCGTGTCTGTTTATTTTTGGAAATTAGTTGAGCCAAAACTCTGTCATATTGTAAATATAATAATTATAGCCTCGAAATGGCTTATTCATGTCAGTTTTTTTATTGTTACAAATTTTTATGCGAATGTTTTTAATATGTTTAAAATACATATATACTAGTGGGGCTCCGCCAACCTCCCATATCAGAAAAAATTGTAAATTTTGTATTACAATTATCTCTGATACGTATAATATGATGGCGCTATTGATTTTATCGCAGAAACTACCTGAAAAGCGGCAAAAGCAAAAAAACCATGTTTTCGGAGATTTTGAGTTATTCTCGGCTCTAGTGCTTTCTAGGTAGGTTCTATGATAAAACTAATAGCACCATCGTACTCTACGGGAAAAAAATATCGAAGACATGCATCAATTTATTATATTTAAGGTAATGGTACCTCATGATATGAAATTTTATATAAATAAATTCAAAGTTATGTGTCAGTTGATAGAAGTCGAAGGATACTTTGAGATATATGGTTGGAATGATCTTAAAAAAAGCCATCAATTGACGAAATAAGTAATCTGTTACTGGTACCCCAATATAATTCAGGGCGTGGATAATATATAAGGGTGATTCCGCAGCAACTGAAACACTTGCTGTCAAAGCATATTCATAATTCACAAAAGATATGAAAAAACTAATATCAGTTTTATTGCGTTACTGCCTGATTTACTATTGATATCTGAAAAATGCTAAGACTGTTATTTATGTGTTCTCTCGAACGCAAACAAAATAAAATCGAAATATCAGTTTTATGGCAATAAAATATTTAGATCTGCCACTCTCTAATTTACTTTCACAAGCATAGTTCAAATCAGTAGATTCATTTATAATGTAAGTTTATGATGTAATTTTTTTCCAAATTCCAAACTTTGTCAAGTGATGAAATACTTGTTTCATGAGATGCCATTAATCGTATTATCCAATAATTATTACCCTGCAGTTGAATCGTCTGAATTTCTACCCAGTGAAGTTTAAACAGTTATAAAATAAAGTTAATACAATTTCAGACATTAAAAGAAGAAATTTACAAAATTTGGCGAAACTTTCTGTGCTGAAAGAAATATACTATTTTTCTAACATAATAAATGAAATGACGAAAATTTGACAAAACAAAACATTTTGTAGAATATTCAAGATAATAACACTTTTGGTTAAAGTATTGAAACCATAATCTTGGAGTTTGAAGTTCGTAGGCTTCAGGTTGTAAGAATCACAGTTTAAGCAAATTAGGGTTGCAGGGTCTGGGGTAATAGCCCCGCAGGTTACGGGGCTCGAAGATTATGAAAATTAGGTTTTAAGGGTCTGGGGTAATAGCCTCGCAGGTTACGGCGCTTGGGGATTAAGGAAATTAGGGTTTAAGTATCTACGGTTATAGCTTCGTAGGTTAAAGAGCTCGGGGGTTAAGGCATTTGGAATTTAAGGGTCGGGGGTTATAGACTTGCTGGTTACAGGGCTCGGGGATTAAGGCAATTGTGGTTTAACGGTCGGGGGTTATAGCCTCGCTGGTTACAGGGCTCGGGGGTTAAGGAAATTAGCGTTTAAGGGTCTGGGGTTATAGCCCCGCCGGTTACAGGGCTCTGGGGTGAAGGAAATTAGGGTTTAAGGGCCCGGGGTTATAGCATCGCGGGGTACAGGGCAGAGCTATCCCTAGGGAGTTGCTGCCGGTGACACCAGTCGCATTCCGCGTTCCATCTAGTTTTTTTGCGTGAACTGACTTGCCGTCGGAGTAGGTTTATTCGCTTGCCTGCATGATTGAGAACTGGACAAGTTTTCAAAAGCTAAATGTAGTTTCATCAAGAAATATGTATTTTA
>JAWWMK010016701.1:0-20309 GCA_035047105.1 Galeopsomyia nigrocyanea | reverse complement strand
TTTAAAACTAATTCACACGGTATATTGGTAAAAAGATTACTCACGTCCAAGGAGAGTAAAACATGCCCGGTCGGTATGTCTAACTTTCTAATTTTTTCTTTTAATTGGAAACTATTATTTATACGGGACTTGATTGAGGGAATACACCGTTTTAACTCTCGGTATAAAACTTTCGCAAGGAAATGTGTCGGACTGCCTTTTGTAGAAATGATTTGTCTGAGAGGGTCGTTGGCTCATTTATTAGTTGCATGCGTCTCTTACAATTAGTGTAATATATTTTCAAATGAATATTTAATTAAATCAATAATAACAGTTAAATCATTAATTTCGTTATTGTCAATTTATACAATACTGTCACAAATTAAAAAATCAAATATTATTTTTTGAAACGCATTAGTGATTAATGGCATCGTCGTAGTTCTTGTTTTAAATTGAAAATTAATTGCAACTCGCGATAGGTAAATAATTGTATGTATTTAGAAGTACAATACGGACATTTGCAATAAGTTTTCAAATCTTATGGATAACATTTTGCAATAAGCAATTTTTTTAAAATTTTTAATAGTACACTCGCCGTGGATTGTATCTCGTGGAACGTTTCAAAATAAAAGAATATGATTGGTATAACCTTTGTTACTCTGATTGGCTGTTTTTGAAAACGTTCCACGGGATACAATCCACGGCGAGTGTACATTTTTATTTACTCTCATTTAATCATATAATAGTGTAATAGTTGCCGGCAGTCTGTAAGTTTCCTAGGAAATCGGCAGATTATAGGATCATAAATGATCGTTTTTCGAAATGTTTGAGGTCGTCCGACTGCCTGAGCAAAGCTAGGCAGATGGAAAACTGGACATTTCGATGGTGCGATCTTCCATTTGCCGGCGGACTGCCGAATTCTGCCGTCTTGTGATAGTGTTGTCGATTGTCAATAAAACAGGTTTATCATTAGAGTTGAAAAAGGTATGAATATAGATGTCGCAGGTCAGTGCAAGGAACATAAAAAAGCTCGGGTAGTTTTTTCTCAATTATTTTTAATTAATAACGAGGATGTGAGTGACACTTTTTTGTATCCGTTGGCATTGGCGTTCATTCAGCTGGTATTCAACTAAATTAAGTAAATAAAAGTTAGATGGTAGAATCAAAATTATTTTTCACAGCAAAAACAAGGAATATTGACATTAAAATGAAATGTAGATCTTTCTGGATTAGTCTTTTTTTTTGTATCGATTATTGCAAAATTTAAAACTGACGGCGGTCGGTTTTAAACAATCGAGTTATCAAAGCTAGTCGTGATGGTTGGGTGGCACTACGGCGAACACAATACGGATCTCGATACGTTCATGTATGGTCGTGGAGCATGAATTAAAAGTTTATATTGAAACAAAAATTCGTAAACGTCTTGACTTAAATCTAAAAAGCCATGCGTTTCGTCCTGGGTCTATCAAAAGGACTCGTCAGGATGGCTAATTGGGACAGACCCGCGCCATCGACATCTACATCGCAATTTTAACATAAAATTTCGCGATAAGCGTCAACTAATAAAAAACAACTCACCTCAGAAAAACTCGCTGATTTTTCCGTGAACTCTGTTTCTTGTCGCGGCCACTACTTGAAAGACAGACACATCGCCAAATTTTCCAATTCACGCGAGCAATCTCTTTCTAAAGAGCCGTGGGCGTGGCTAGCGCGGGCCAGTTTTCGCTTTAATTTTCAAATTTTCGCTCGAGGTCGCTTTGTTTTTCTAGCATTATTTCAATTTCAACTCTATTATTTATCACATGAATTAATTTTGTTTTTGACTCGCTTTTCTATCCGTAACATGCTAACCCACAATCAAAACTCGTTTTGAGTTTTGATTTTGCTGTGCTGGTCAATTTGTTCATCGTCAAAATTTAGTGCTTTTTCAGTTTAATGCGAAAATCGAGCTTTTCTTTTCGCTCCCTCCGTCGCCGCATGCTACGCATATTCTCAAGCTCCCCTGTCTAAGCAATGCGTGATAAACGTTCAAAAATACACGAGTAGTATATCTAAACGATGCTTTGTTAGTAATGTTCTGTAAAATAATGCTGGGCGTGACAAGAAGTTCAATCGTAAGCAATGCAGTAAGGAATACGTGTCCACTTTCATGCTGCACGACTGAAACCAAGTAGATAATTACACATAGTGCTTGAAGCGATAAATTTTCAAAAATTATTTTTTCATTTAAAAAAAGTGATATTAAATATTATTTAAAATAATTAAAGTAAGCTTTGATAGCAGTTGAACATTGGAATTAAATGGATGTTCTTATTGAAATATAATTTACAAAATCTTTTGTTTCGCATCGTTTGAAACGATACTAATTTCAGGCCTTTTTATCACGCTTCAATTTTTTTTTCATCGACGTTAGTCAGACGTGTCAGAGATCGTTGAAGCGGATGGAACCATCAACAAGTCTAACAAATTTTTACGAATTGCTGAAGCTGACGAAACCATAAGTAAGTCTACTAAATTTAAGTTTAATTGTAAAAAATTATTATCATCTTGTAAAACTCATTATCTTTTTTTCAGTGTGCGCGAATTGGAAACTTAAAATGGAGCAGGCTCTGATTTCCCATGTTTACGAGAGAGATGCGATTTGGGACAAGGACCACGGCCAACACAAAAACTCATTCTACCTGGGAAGATGTTGGGATAAAATAACGAAAGCTTTGGATGTCACGAGTAAGTCTGTATTTTATGAATTTTTTTTGAAGTAACACGATGAAGTCGAGGTGAAGTCGCTACACACTATATCAAATTGTGGCGTGGACGAAACATCGAGACGTTGTTTTTTTTGTTATATCGCGCAATAAATTGTCTAATCTTGCAAGTATAAACAGTTATGAAAAATCATTCGCGAACGAAGTCGCTATATATCACCTCAAATTGTGACGTGGCCGAGATATTCAGACGTTATGTTTTTGTAATTATGTGGCACACTAATTTCGCACGCGTATAAGTTCAAGAAAAGTCGAGAATTCGCATGTGAAATCTTTTGAAAAATACTTTTCGCATGCTAAGTAAACGATTTCTCATTTTTCTTGCGGGCAAAGTGGGGGCGCTTATTCGTGAGAGCGAGAAAGAGGAAGATATTCATACGCGAAATCATTTTGCACGCGAAGGGTTTGCCATCTAGTTGACGACTTTATTTTATAATGTGTTATCCGGACAACGAAAGATAATTGGATTCTCTCTGTACTGAAAACCGTCGATGTTCAATGAAAAAAAATATTAAGGCTCCGCTATATACTTTTATTGATATGTATACAATATCTGAAGTAAATATGTCACGATTTTCATCCAATGGTTCACATAAATTGTATATCGTAGGTGCTTGAAAAATTTAGTATAGACAAGTTTTGCTACTGAGAAAACAACTAATCATTTCCTGTTGGAAATCATCCTTGGTTTTTTATTCCTTTTTATGAGGAAACGTCTGCGCAAAACACTACGGAAATGATATGATTCTTGACAGCAATATTTTTCGAGGTCTTATAAGTTAGCGCCCAAAAATAAAAACTTTAAGAAAATCGTAAAACTAATTATGCCATTAGATTGGGCGTCTCTTAAACAATAAAAAAGGTTATATATAATTTTTGAAGGTTTTATGGCCGAAACAAATTGATCAAAATTAATTTTGAAATAGTCTACTCGTTTGGGCGTGAGACGCCCAAACGGCGCCCATGATAAAATTTTCGATAATTTCATTCCTAAGCTAATTAAAAGCGAATAATTGATTACCCCATTACACAAGGTCTGAGATACGGGGCTACATTTGCGCGCCAAAATTTGAATATCTCTAACAGGTTAATTGATGCAGGCTATGTATGTTCGAAGATTTTTCGAGCGACGACGAAGAGATTTGGGTCGGGTGATCCAGAGTCATTTTCGTCAGGATGCTCTGGACACCAGGTCTGACACAGGGTGATCTGCGTTATCATCCTCTGGGCGCTTTCAACGAATATCCAGGTGTACCAGGGTGACGGAGAAGTTCTCTAGGTCGGGCGCAACGAGAATTAGTTTAAAATTGCTCTGGGCGCTCTCATCGAGTGTCTAAGCCGACCTAGGTCAACGGGGAAGGTCTCCAGGTTGAGTGCTACAGGGCCATTTGGTTAGAATGGTTCTGGGCGTTGTCACCGAGTACCCGACCTGGAGACCTTCCCCGTCGACCTGGTACACCTGGACACTCGAAAAAAAAACCTCGAGCAATTTTTAACTAATTGTCCCGTAGCGTACTACCCGGAGAACTTCTCCGTCACCCTGGTGCGCCTAGACACTCGGTGAGAGCGCCTAGGAGCATTATAACCAAATGCTTCTGTAGCGCCCGACCTGGAGACCTTCCCCGTTGACCTGGGTCCGCTTAGACACTCGATGAGAGCGCCCAGAGCAATTTTAAACTAATTGCTTCGTAGCGCCCGACCTAGAGGCCTTCTTCGTCGCCCTGGTACACCTGGACACTCGGTGAGAGCGCCCAGAGGATGAAAACGCAGACAACCCTGTAGCGCCCGACCCGGAGCTCCTCGCCGTCGACCGGATGTACCTAGACACTCGGCAAAAGTGCTCAAAGCAACTTGATGCAAATGAGCCTGTAGCTCCTGACCCGGACGCCCCCGCTGTCGACCTGATATACCTGGACACTCGACCTGATGTCCAGAGCATCCTGACGAAAATGACTCTGGAGCACCTGACCCAAATCTCTTCGCCGTCGCTCGAAATATCTTCGAACATGCATAGCCTGCATCAATTAACCTGTTTGAGATATTCAAATTTTGGCGCGCAAATGTAGCTCCGTATCTCAGGCCTTGTGTAATGGTAATGGTAATGGTAATCAATTATTCGCTTTTAATTAGCTTAGGAATGAAATTATCGGGAATTTTATCATGGGCGCCGTTTGGGCGTCTCACGCCCAAACGATTAGACTATTTCAAAATTAATTTTGATCAATTTTTGAAGGTTATATGGCCGAAACAAATTTGGGCACTGGGACCCAACGCCTAAAGAGGTTTTTTGTTATTTTCATTGGTTAAATTTTGACGAACAAACGAATTGCATATAGCCTTTTTTATTGTTTGAGAGAAGCCCAATCTAATGGCATAATTATTTTTACGATTTTCTTCAATATTTTATTTTTGGGCGCTAACTTATAAGACCTTATTTTTCGATAGTAATATTTATTTCTAGCGTGTACGATCTATATTTTACATAAAACGTTTGGAGGGAAGCAGCAACATATTTTCTTCGACTATTGTATATCTACAGAAGTATATAGCGGAGCCTCCATTCATCAATATCGTTTGATTATAATGTATTTATGGAATTTTTCTCAATTACAGAGGTTCAAGCTAGAAATAAATGGAAGAATTTGGTAGTAGCTTACAAGAAGGAATGCGCAAAACTACCGAAAGTGAAATCGGGTCACGGCGCCTCATCTGCAAAAGGCAAAACTTCCAGGCCCCATTTTGAAACAATGCAATTCATCGAAGACACTTCCAACAAAGATTTGACTGGGAATCTAGATGCTCTTCTTGACGACAAGACCGAAGCCACATTCGCCGAGGTACCAAAACCCATGGAGAAGAAAGAAGTGACAAATAAATCAGAAGTTGTCAACGAAAAGAAAGTTGCGGAAATGACCATGGAAGAAGCTGACTGGCGTTTCTTTGAAAGTCTTTTGCCCTATATAGCTTCCATATTGACCAGAAAAGATACATTTGAATTAAGAATGGAAGCATCATATTTGTTGTTCAAATTTTTATATAAAGAAGAAAATTTGACAGAGAAAGTGGATTTGACTGGCACTGATAGTGATGATGGTAGGCATTTTTAATTTTTATAAAAAAATAATCATAGTACATCTAATTTAATTTTAAAAAATTTCAGATATCCAAGTTGTTGATATCCAGCTCCGGTCACCTGGGGCAAAAAGGAACAATTAAGAAAGAGTTTGAATTATAATAAATATATTATATACAGTTTGACCAAGTTTAATTTCATTTGATGTGATTGCTCTATATTTCTAATATTAAAGCGATGAGTGAATATTAACATAAGTAATTGAAAGTAGAAAGTAATTGAAAGTAGAAGCTATTCGAGATGTGACAATAAAATGAATAAGATAAGATGATAGAATATAAAATTGAATAGTTGTGAGAGTGATCAAAGGTGAGAATGCAATTTGAACTATGGTGTTGGTTATTTGATGGCCTACATCGTTAAGGTAAATATATTTGTATTTATGTGCAAATTAAATGGATTCTATTGGCAGAACATAAAATTAAGTAAGTTTAGAAATATACTGTAACGATAAATAAAAAATGTCAGTTACATAAGTTGTAAGCAAACATGTGATTATATATTATTTATGTATCGATGCGGTCATGTTCTTATATGTATAATATTGTACTGATGAGTTATGTCTTTATGTAAAATTATCTTAGGAGAACTGAAGCGGTCGGGAGGGAATGTTAAATATATATATATATATAGCGCCCTCTCTCGTTCTCCTTTATATTCTGTATCCCTTGTATACTGTATGATCTATGTGTGTGAGTGTATGAGAGAGCGCTGCTGCGACATTGTCTTCATTCCATCAAAGAGAGTCATGGCGTGCAGACGTGTGTGACTTTCCCATTCTCTCTCCGTTCATTAAATACATTAACAGTTTATCAGACGACTATTCCATTATTTTGCAAACCCGACATTCTAGGCGAATTAGAGCATCGAGAATTTCTACACTAGATTTTTCTGGAATATTAAACTGTTGACCTACGAATAGTTCATAAGATCGTGGCGGGCAAAACATAAATTATAATTCGTATTTTTCCTTTCCGCAGTCGTACTATCTTTGAAGGGTTATCATGGAAAGTATTAAAAATTATCAATGCTCTATATTTTTATAATCCTGTGATTGAATTCCACGTAATAAATTTATTTAAAAAGTAAATTCTATCATTTCTACGAAAAATTATAAAATTTTCTAAAATAGGTCAAATAAATGATAAATTATAGATATTTGCATCTCTTTTTTTATAGAAAGCTCGTATGAGTTTAACATATTTCTTATAGCTAGAAGAATAGTGCTTGACACTTTCGTAAGAATTACTTTTTCTACGACAGAATCTTATTTATTTGAGCTTTAAATTTCGCGTAAATGATTGTTGTTTTATAAAATAAAGTAAAGTCCATTAGACATCTAGGGCATCACCGACGTAGCCTTCATCAGGACTTTCTGGGTGCTGGATGAGTTGTCCTGGCCCCTGACTGGGTGATAGCTGCTGTAACACTGACAGATTCGCTGGCAGTAGACCGCGGTAGGCAGGTGGCGGCGGCAGTGGTACCGATTGCACGACTGCGGCGTAACCAAGGTCGAAAAAAGCCGATTGTGGCTGGTGTCCCGCCAAAAATTCGGCTTCCCTTGAACAGCGTTGCTGGGGCAAGACAGCGGATACGATTTGCCGCTGAGTGGAAGGTATATTCGAATGGAGAAGTTGTTGTTGGCGTTGGCGTAACCTTGGTAGGCTGGTACAGCTTAAACGTTCCCTGCTGAGACAGTTGAGTTTTGGCAAACCGAAATTGAGCGGATAGCCGTCGCGGTCAAGACAATTAGAATAGTTTCCTAGCTGGTTCAGCTGATGCTCTTGAAGGTAGTTACATGCAGTTGACTGGCTCGGTACCTCATTAATGAGGTCAGGTTCTATAAAACCACGTCGCGGGTACGTATCAGACAGCTCAGCTGAATCTTGTACATTGGAATTCAATTCCCCAGAAGATGTTTCCGTGACACGAGAATGTTTCTTGAGAATGGAAGCTGGTATGAAGTCACTTGGCAATTCAGCACCAGCGCCGTAGTTTGTCTCCAAATTAGAGCCGGAAGCGGTAATTTGTTTCAGCCCCGTCGTGGCTTTTGTACCAAAAGATCGTAGACGACGAGCGTAGAAAAAAATGCCAAGAAAAAGACAACCCAAGGCTAGGAGAGTACCTAAGAGCGCACCTGCTGCAATGGCGGCAGCGTAACCTGTGCTTTCCGTAGTTGAGCTTTCAATACTGCCTTCAGACTCGAGAGGAGGGTCAAGACTGGCCAGTTCACGGCTCATCACGTATAAAGTTGTGTTTTTCCAAACTATACCAGCAGCGTTTTCCGCTTGGCACATGTAACTACCTTCATCTGCTACATCGACTCCTAAAATTTCCATCGATACTATCATTCGATCCTCTCTAATTTCCTCGTTGTAGCTGTACCTGAAAGTAATAGAAACTATTAACTTTATAAATACTTTTATCAATATTACTATTAATATTATTTCATATGAATATATCTACGTCTCATTTTTTTGTAGCAATGAAACTAAGTAACCTTCCCGTGAACATTTTAATTCGGATGGACATCTAAATTTATCTTATATATTTCGATCTGCTGAACCGAAACTTTTTAGGTGCGTTGTTCTCGGATTTATCATATAAGGGGAGAGATCCATGTGAATGACTGAGAAAATTAACTTTTTTAATGCAACCTCGATAGTATGACATTTTAAAAGTATACTTCTGAAGTTTCCAATCATTTAGGTAATTTGAATGACAATTATTTAACATTTAGAGAAACATGTAGGAAAATATGTATAACGCATCCAGAAAATTTTATTTTAATGTTATCCAATTTCCTATCTATCTGTAGAAAAATTTACAGAAAAACCTGTAATTCTTTGATTAACTGATGTTCGAATTTGTATACTGAATCATACAGAAAAGTAACTATGATTTTCCATAAAAATTTTTATGAGGCATTGAAAAATGAGACACAATAATTATCCATAGACAAACTCAGAGCACGAGAATGGAAATTCATGTATGTACCGGAAGTTGTATCTTGTAGAACGATTAAGAAAACTGTCATGGTGCGGGGTGCAAAAGTTCTACATCGAGTGACCTTCCTCAATAAAAATTGTTTATGCCCGCAATGTTAACATATTCGGCAAAGAAGGAAACTTGCTATCATTCTGGAAAAATTTTTAAACTAGTTATCAGAAAAGGTGTGTTCCCAATTTCGGAGTTCTAATTGTCGATATTCGGAATTAAGTAACTCGCGAGCCTTAACCTGTCAAATATATTCGCGAAGAAACGTTTTATTAAAATTAGTGTCAATAAAACACTTGAAAAATATTAACTTTTCTTAACTCTAATTACTATAACATGTTACTTTCGCTAGAATAGAAAAGCATCATGATTGCGATATCTCATTTAAGGTAAATTATTGTATCAAGTAGATATTTTCATCCTAGTGTATGAGATGTAAAGCTTTGGTCGATCTCGGTAAACCATTATGATAAGCGCGTGAAAATTCGCAGTATTGATAGTCCAAATTTCAATAAAGAGATCACTTCATCAGCGAGCAGGGGTTTTCTTCGTGTCGGTTTTGCGGCAAAGTTCTTGATGGATCGTTTCATAAATTATCTCACTAATACTGCCAGTGAAATATTTGAATATATAGAATATATTCTATCCTATATCGTGGTGAAGGCCGACAACAACTGAAGATGTACGGAAAACCTTGCGGCAAGATCGCGAGAGCATCAGCGAGACTGCAAGCATCTGCTGCACCAGCTCGGACCATGCCGAGTACGATGGGTGTCACGCGAATGCTCTTCCTGGAGCTGGAGAATCGGTAGAAGGGACCATCGCAATAAAATCTTTGAGAAGCTTCCATCACATGACACGAAGAATACCCCTGCTCATTGATGAAGTTTATTGAAATTCGGACTGTCAATACTGTGAATTTTCACGCGCTTGTCATAATGGTTTACCGATATCGACCAAAGTTTTACATCTCATACACTCGGATGAAAATATCTACTTGATGCAATAATTTACCTTAAATGATATATCGCAATCATGATGCTTTTCTATTCTAGCGAAAGTAACGTGTTATAGTAATTACAGTTAAGAAAAGTTAAAATTTTTCAAGTGTTTCATTGACTCTAATTTCAATAAAACGTTTCTTTGCGAATATATTTGGCAGGTTAAAGCTCGCGAGTTACTTAATTCCGAATATCGACAATTAGAACTCCGGATTTGGGAACACACCTTTTCCGATAACTAGTTTAAAAATTTGTCCAGAATGATAGCAAGTTTTCTTCCTTGCCGAGTATGTTAACATTGCGGGGGACATAAACAATTCTTAGTGAGAAGGGTCACTCGATGTAGAATTTTTGCATCCAGCGCCATGACAGTTTTTTAAATCTTTTCACAAAATACAACGTCTGCGAGTTCACAATTTTATGCAGAATGAGGTCATGATTTTTCGTAGAAATATCTACGTACTTTTGTACAGAAATTTTTTTTTAAATCAATGAGACAACTGTGAATCTGTAGATTTTCCGAAAGAAAATTTCCTTCTATACCAATACAATTCTGTGGAAGTGTTTTTGTAAAAATAGATGTATAATTGTCTTGATACGGCCATATATATTTTCTTGTTGGTTTCTTTATATATATATATAATTCTCTGCCTGATTCTATGTATAGTTTTGTACAGAACTTTTTCATAAAGGTACGTTCAATACACCAGTCAACATGAGGATACTTCATCACCATTAATACGGTAATTTTGATACTAATATCAAAGTTCAACCGTGATTGTTTTTTTACTATTGGGGCAAAAAAAAAAACGAAGCCTTCGAGCGGATGTAGCCAAACTTCCCGCATCAATCTCCTCGAAAGATACTCGACCGATTCACTTCGTACTTTAAGAACTTATTCTATTGGGGTTGTAGATTAAACTGCTTCTGTTTTATAAAAATCCAGACATTCGTTTGTTAGTAATAAACAAATTACGACCCCCATGCTACAAATGGGTAAAACAGAGACGGATGATGAGAAGAAGAGTGGGGAGAGTGAGTTCTTTACTGGAAAATATGAATAAACCGAAGCGTCAAGTGGTTGTAGTCGTAACTACACGGAGAGAAAAATCAGACCTTTTTGGTTTGCAATTACCTAGCTATAACAGCGTTTAATTTTTCCACACTAATAAGCCATTGAATTTATAGCTAAAATCGTTGGCAATTACACGAAAATAGCATGAGTCCTTTCTATTCTATAAAAGTAAAAACATTATGCTAATAGTGTAAGTGATTTTTACAAATAAAGCAGCGTAATCAAACCAAAATCGTTAGCGCCTTTCTAAACTATTTTTGTAGGAGCGCCTAGCCAAAATGGGATATCCGTCTTCCCTCTCCTGACTCTTGTTCACTTTCGCGCGCAATAGTGTGAGACGCCGTGCTTTTCCCGAGCTCTTTCCGTCGCATTCACAGTGCAATGAATATATCATCATGTGACGATTCGTCGACTTCATTCAATTGTGAAAGAGTTTTTAATGATGTGCATTAACTTAAGAGCAAATATATGAGTTTATTAAATGTTCACCGAGAATCACAAATATTCTTCGATATATGTAATTGAAAGGCTCAGTGCAATAAGGGCCTTTGCGCTGGGTCCGACTTGACTATGAGTCATCAATTTGTAATTTAACAATCGGAGGAAGATGATTTTTTTTTAAAATACCATCGTCTTCCTAAGTCAAAATAAAGGTTAGGAATTTATAGTTTTCTTATAAAATGTTTTCAATTTTTAAATTTTTTTCGTAAATTGTTTTCAAGCAGCAATTATTTTTTCGAATGTAACTCGATCTAATTTTGCTGAATTTGATTTAAACGCTTTGAAATTTTTTTTTTGCAACTGTATTATACCCTAGCGACAGTGATGGGTACATTAAAAATTCAATTTTTAATAATCGCAATTAATCATTTAATTGCAAATTAGCGTTACGCGATTTTTGAGTTTATGAAACTTTGGCGACACAAAGTATGCAGGAAAGTTTAAGCTACCAAAAACTTCCGGCGAGACATTTTTTGATCAATAATCGAACAAGTTTTTCTGAAAGTTTCAGATCTATTTAACGAAAATTGAGAGAGATACAGAGTTTTAAATAAAATAGCGCTCTCCCGCACCATGATCCGTTCGACGGACCGTTGCATGTTGACACCACACGGTTTAATTTGTTGAGGCATCCGCGGCAGCGCGCTATTTTGTTTAAAACGCTGTATCTCTATCAATTTTCAATAATAGATCTGAAACTTTCAAAAAAATTTGTACGATTGTTTATCAAAAAGTGTCTCGCTGGAAGTTTTTCGTAGCTTAGATTCCCCTCCATACTTTTTGTTGTCAAAGTTACATAAACTGGAAAATCGCGTAACGCTAATTTGCAATTGAATAATTAATTGCCATTATTAAAAATTGAATTTTTAATGTGTCAGTCACTATCGCTAGGGTATAATGCAGTTGCAAAAAAAATTTCAAAGCGTTTAGATCAAATTTAAGCAAATTAAAGCTAGTTACATTCGAAAAAATAATTAAAAATAAGGTTTTAAATTATTATATTTTTATTTCTTAATTCAGAAAGAAAACCTTTCACGAAAAAAACTAGAAATACAAACTGACTTTTATTTTTATTTAAGAACACGATGGTATTTTTTAAAAACTATTTTCATCCGATTTTTAATTCACCAATCGATGACTCATCAATCAGGCGCTCTGCAGAGCTCATGCCGTTTTGACGACGCAACGGACGATTTTCTCTGCAACTTTTCCGCTCCGTTCGGGATCTCCGCTACCGCTCGAGCGGTTTTCCGCTCCCATGTAAGAGCACCTTAACAAAAATAGCGTGGCGTTAAGCTTACACTATTTTAGTAGATTATGCGTGGTATTTTAGTATGAATTGTCCAGCTTTATTTGTTAGCTTGCGGCTACTGCTTTAAACGAACAAAATCCATACTAATTAAGCGTTACTGAACCAAACCCCCCTGTTTTGTATTAGTGTGACAGAATCGCCTACTAAAAAAGGCTAATTTTTCTCTCCGTGTATGAGGAATTTTCTACACTCTGACCTCCAAATCTCACCTTGGCTAAAATTGAATAAATCATTTTTTTGTTAGTCATTATCTGCTAAACTATGACGTCTTTGTTATTCTTCTCGGCGTTCTGATAGACATTGCTGTCATTAATTATTAGTAAGGTGAAATAATTGAAAATGGTGAAAAAGAATTTTAGAAAAAAGCTTATGTAATGTTTCGACAAAGGAATTGAATCAATAAATGAACATTTAAAGTAAAGTAGCGATTGAAAAAAATTCATCCGTTTTCAAACCTTAAAATAATGGAGTTTTCAAAAACCTCGTCGCAGTAGGGTAAGACTAATCATCCATGTAAATTTCAACTAATATTGTTGTTGCTGTAGAATGGATTTGTTCATTTTTGGATGTATTATTTTTAGAATCATAATAATATGAATAATAAATGACATTTCATCCGTTTACCCCTCTGCGGGTATTAGGAAGCTTAGCCGGTACTTTACAAGATATATATCCTCAAATTTCTCTATCTGAAAAAGACACAGTTTGTCAAGGGTGTTAGAAGAAGAAGAAGTAAGCAACGCATCAAGTTCCAGCAGTAAACAATCGACCGCTCGCAATAATTAATACGAAGACAGTCAGACCGTGGTGACTAGACTCAACAAAACTTCAACTAATTTGAATTTGAAAATTTCGTCCGTTAAGAAATAAGTGCCAAGATACACAGACCCTATGCCGTTCGAAAGCGAAAGGAATTGACTGACGCATTCGATTCGCAAGTGTCTAGTAAAATGGTAAAACTTTTTGACGCAGATTTCCGAAAATTAAGTGAAAATGCAAAGTGTGAAGCTTGTATCAAATGGCTTGATATTTTATCAATAGCTCATGAAAATTGTTCAAAATATCCTGACAAAGTTCGGCTGTTAACAACTGTATCGACTGATAAGTCCAAAGCGTATTTATTATCACGTCTACCAAATATAACTACTTACATGATTGACCAAGCTGGATTATCAGTAAATAATAGGAATATCTATAAGGAATCCCAAAAATATATTGGCCATTCTATGGATAGTGAAGTTATATCTCAAGTCATGGATTATTATTTAAATGATGACTTTGATTTCTCTTGTCTAAGTACAAATAAAAGTTATACAGTATCTGTTAAAGAAAACGGTGTGAAAACTAAAAAAGTAAAGCGCTTTTTTACAAGAAGTATAAAGAAAATAGGGAAACTATTTTATGAATTCTGAAATGAAATCCAAAATAGGTATGCCAAAAATCTATTCCTTGAGGCCGAAGTGGGTTATGCCGCATCCACCGATCGTTGTATTGCTCTAAAAATGATATGAAATTTATAGTAAGTGAATGTGAGCAATGTCCGAAAGGTGTATTTACTTGATATTTACTTGAAGATAGTATTTACTTGAATAAGTTTTCCTTGACATATGAAGACCTTTCTTAAAAATTCACTTACGGCGTTTGGGGGAAATCATATTTACTTGACAAAACAAATACAATAGAAGACTTTGTAAAAAAAATTGAGGAAACACCCTCTTACTGTGGTTACACATAAAATGATCAAGGAGATTCAACGCATCACAATTAAAGACGTGAAAATCACTGCAAAAAATAGTCAATCACGATTAGTTATGAATGTAAATTTTGCGCAGAATTGGACTGTTTTATTACAAAATGCAATTCAGATGGGCAATTCAATGCATCCTATTGGAGTACAACTCAATTATCTATATTCACGTGAGTGTACTATTTTGGAGATGATGAAACTGTTAGTTATACTGTAGTCAGCGACAATACTAATTGTAAGCATTTCTTCATCTTAAACCTTAATTGCTATGGATTTGATCAAGCAAGATTTAAAGAAAACACATATGTTGCATGAGATTGAAGAAATTATTACCCATTCAGGTGGAGCAGCCAGTCAATTTAAAAATGAACTTGATATAGTAACAAAAAATAGGTAATGGATTTTCTCTGCAACGGGCCATAGAAAAGGTGTCTGTGATGGTGTTGGTGGGTTGGTTAAGCATTATGCTACAACGCACAATCTGTCGATAAACAGTGGTGATCCAATTAGAAATAAACAAGATTTACGAATCACGTGTCAAAGTACATGAATGCAATCAACATACTTTTTTTTTACCAAAGACAGAGTTAAATATTTTCCGCGAAGCGAAAAAAATAGATTCGCAAGAAAAAGCTGAAGAAATGAAGGGATTTAAAAAACTTCACATTTGGAAAAGCGATCAAGGTAACATTGAGACTGCTAGGAGTTCAACTACTCTTGGAAACCCAAAAATTTGTTGATAAAATCGCTTATTGGAAACCGAAAAGGTATTATCATAAAGAAAATTGACGTATTGCGAATTTTATTAAACGGTAGGTAACAGAGACTGTTTATCTCTTTGTAACGTAAATCTAAACTTTTTAATACGAGGTCGCAAGGTATATTAGTAAACAGTGAGCTGACTTCTAAAGATAATAAAATATGATTGTCGGGTGAGCTAATCGATGGGATACATGGCTTCAATTCTTGATATAAAACTTTTACAAGAAGCTGTGTAGCGCTACCTATTATGGAAATAATTTGTCTAACTGAATTGCATACTTTATGTATTTTGAGAAAGCCATATGCGCGTGCTAATACCGCGTCAGTTTGTGTTAATTGTAAGTCGAGATATTTTCTACTGAGGCAGTTTTTATCATTAAGATCTTTTAGAATTTTATAAACATTTAATTGCAGATTTTGTAAAAACTTTAATTTTTTGACTCTTTTTAAAAAATATACCGTGTAACAGAGAAAGTCAATTTAAACAAGTTTAACATTAATTCAGCCCGTGACTTTCGTTGGCAGATTATTTTTACGGGGGAAGGGAGGCACGAATGCTCCAACCACTAAATGATATGCTGGGCTAACATACTAATCGAATGCGTGAGAAAGAATCGTAAATGCATGCAGGAAGACAGGAAAATAAGTTCACACAATACACGTATTTATTTATAACAGATATGCAACCCCTAACTAAAAATTCAGAACCGATTCCGCTCTGAATCAGCTCTGATATTATCTCTGATTTTGCTCTGAAACAGCTCTGATTTTGTTCTTAATCAGCTCTGATTTTGTTCTGATTTTGTCCAGAAACGCAATTCTGAATAAGAACAAAATCAGAGCAGACTCAGAGCTTTTTCAGAGCACAATCAGAGCTGATTCAGCGATATATCAGAGCTGAAAATTATCTATGGAAATTATGAAAAAGACGAATATCAAAGCGATTATTGAATAAATAAACTTTTTATGATAATTATTGATAATTGTCGGTTGCAAAAAAAAAATCATATTACGTATAATTGTTTCGGGAAAAATGAAAATAAATGAATTTTTCTTAGTTTGAATATCAAATCAATGTAATATATAAAATAAACTCGTTAACAGTGTTAACGGAGGTACATACATCATAATTAATTTGGTAAAATATTATTTTAAGAAATATCTTAAACACTAAGTAATGTTAATCGCGTCCATAAAATTACTTTTATTTTTTATACCAAAGAAACTTTGATGCTTGCAGATTTAAAAACTCAAACATTCACGTATAACTCAATATATGAAAATATTACCAAAAGTAATTTTATATTAGTTGCATGACAACAGAATTATTTGTATTACACTATACTTTAGTAAAATAGAAATATTAATAATTTTATCAATGAGAACTATTATTGCAACTTTTATGATGATATATAAAAATGAGACTGGTGAATATTTAAAATTGATCTTTTGCTTACAACTGATTCACATCATAAAACATTTGGAAAAGTATTACGTTATCTAGCGTCATAATACAAAGTAACTATACGTAAAAATTTCAATTCTTTCAAGACAATTGTCTAACTTGATATACATATTCATTAACATTATTGGATCATTATATCTTGTTCAGATTGCACTATATCAAAAAACTAATTCTTGAAACATGACATATGAGCAAACTATACAAACTAATTAAATGAGAAATATCGTTGCAATTTTTAGATATTATGAAAGGCGTTATAAAACTTCAGTGGTATTACATATTTATGTTTTGAATGTAATAGTTTGGGATTATTAAGGGTACTTAGGATAATTTGGGTCTTTGGATTTAGGATCATTCCAGCGCCTGCGTTTCTTTTTCGGTTTATCCTTGTTTAAGTCATTAGCGTCTTCATACGCTCTTATTTGATAAGCAATTTCTTGTCCAATAATATGTGATAATTTATCTAAAATGTCCTGCAAACTCTTTTCGCCTAGCTTGCAGCCAATTTTGATGGTAGGTTAAGATCCAGTATTTTAGAGACTCTGAAAGTTAAATAAAATATTATTATTATAGTATAAATTTGTAAATTATTTTTACCAAAAAAAAATTACAAACGCATATTCAAACAATACTTACGATAAATAGCCTTCATTTTTGAAGAAGTAACTTCAGTTCGTTTTTTACCAGTGACCGATTTCATGTACGGTTCTTTCACCTCGATGCATCTGTCGAGTATTTCATCTTTCCAGAGAGCGCGAAACATCTTTTTACAAAATAAGCTTGCAGTTTTTTGTCTTTTAATACTAGTCCAAGACTTTTGGGGAATGGAATGATTCCATCCTGCATGAATCATACTGTTTGAATCCTTATCCTTCCATTCTTGAAAAATCTGTGAATCTATGTACCAACAGAACAATCTGACCAATAATGACTATAATATTTTTCTTCATCGGTTCGGCTAATTGGCAGTTTTTTCATATCGTAGCTGCGTCGATTCCCTGCAGTTATTTCTCTTCTTTGTTTTAGTCTACTATTTTATGATTGTTCTCTTTGATCTTGTCGACGGTTTCGAATTTCTTCAATCCGTTGCCTTGAATTACCGGCATGAAACGTTTTGTCTGTAATAAATTAAACATTTATGAAATATCGCACATACATACATGCATATATATATATATATATATATATATATATATATATATATATATATAAATCTTATATATTTTTTACATAGATATAAACTTTTTCGAATAAAGTTTTTCTAGCACTTCCATAAGAAGTTCCTGGGGTTCGCCTCGGCGACTGCGGAGCATGCTCCGTTTGTTTCTTTAGTCTGTCCGCTGCAAGACGTTTTCGTAGAACTGCAGAGTCTTCATCTTCATCCTCATCTTCCGCTTCGTCATCTCCATAGCTATCGGATTTGCGATCGATTCCGGAATCTTGCTCGTCAATGACATCTGAGCTATTCTTATTCAATATATCGACCCGTTGACTTAGCGTTTTACGGCTCGTAATATTTGTTGGTATTCTTCTTTCTGTGGACTTTATTAATACAAATAAACGAAATTTAAGGAAAATTAAAAATACGTCGTTTTGAGGTCATCATTCATATTACTCAAACCAATTATATTGACCATTTGACTTGACTTTTCTTTCTTTTTGGTTTGCCCACAACCATTTTTTTTGAATCATTGTTAGCAGGGAGCGTTCCCTCTTTACTTTCAATATCGGTGTTGCTGAATTTTGTTTTGTTGAATCTTTTAGAAAGTCGTAGTTGATCAAATGTCAGCATCATTTTGTCTAAAACATTTATAAATTAATAAATTTATAATTAAGTATCTTCATAAGGAAAATCATCTTTCAACAGTCTACTTACTGCCCATTGCATAAATTTTTATTCCTACTTTTCTATGATTTTTTTTATCTAAAAAGGTATACGGATTCTTTGCTATAAAGTCATTTTCACTATCTGGAGGAACATACTCAAATTCAGCAATTTGTTTAACATCGATAATCATATTTTTATCACGCTTAATGAGCCTCACTAAAGCGTGAGTAACGTCCATGAATGACTGCATTAAATTTTCACACTCTTTCTGCTCTGTAAAAATATAAATTGGATATCAATAAAAAAACGAATATACCTTTATATTGAAAATTCAGTTCGACTCACTTCGTATTTTAAAAGTTTGGATTCTTTTTTGGACTTCATCTTCTTCTCAATGAGCGATGGTTTCATCTTTATGAAGAGCTTACTCATCAAAATCATTAGAATGGTTAAAAGGCCATAAACCTTTATTGATGTTCTCTAAAGGTAATATTTGGATACTTCCAGTATCCAAATATCTGTGATAAGGCTGTTTAGCCCTTTTAATCGCCCTTAACTTCTTTGCCAGAGAAGAGGGTCACCTTATCGTCACGACGGGCTAATTAGTCCCGGACTAGCTCAGATATTGTCAATCGACAGAAGGTCGGTTGACCCGCGGCGGCGGCGTGAGTTTCCCGTCGTCGGCCGGGCTAATAGAGAGAGGAAGGCCAAGGTCTTAGGTCGTTGAATAAAAAGCGATAGAAGTACTTTTGTACTTTCGACGGTTTATTGATAACGACTGCCTAATACAATGGCCGTGCGCTTGGCCACCGAGGTGCTTCCGAAGGAAGACCTCGCTAAATCTATCGCGCGGAGTGAGAGAGAGCAAGAAGGACGTATTACTTACGGGATGGCTTACTCGCGTAGCCGTAGTGAAGTAGAGTTCCGTTGCCGTGGATACTCTCGAACTTGCACGCTGGATTTTACCTCCGGGAACGGGCTTTCGCCGAAGGGGCTCCTCGTCACACGAGACCGGGATGCAGGCCTGCTGGATTGCGCCTTCGCGAGAATGGCAATCGTCTTTGCCAAGACGGTGCGCTTCGCTATGTCACTTAGGTGAGAGAGCGAAGTGCACCATACGAGCGCGAGCACGTAAAAGCCTCGGACTTTCTTTCGCCGGTTGCCGCGAGGCCTAATTGCTGTGGCCTCGGGTCACGTGTCCGCGCTCGGCTAGATTGGGGGAACCGCGGCTCTCTCTCTCGGCTCCGCTGATCGCACGCGTGTGTGTCTCCTGACACTATCAGCTCTCGCTCGCGTCGGAGGTGTGAAGCGCCTCGTAACATATCTTACAATGGCATGAGTTGGGTAGTTTCTTAAAGAGTGCATCAAGGTTTCCATTTCTTTTTCATCTAAAAAAAATTAGCAAAGTGGCGTAAAAAATAATGATTGAAACTAGTATCAATACGATACAAATAGTATGAATACAATTAATACAATAGCTACTAGTATGAATACAATAAATACAATAAAAAATGCAATATTTTTTCATGAAATCAGAATATTTCTACAAAAAATTGTGACGGAGAATTAGAGCTTTGCAAGCCATTCTCCGTCTTCGCTCTTTGTTGCCGTTCGTATTCCGCGCAAAGCTGAGAGATCATACATAGAGCTGTATACTCTCACGCTTGTTCGTGTTTTTCGTAGGCGAGGACCACGTCAGTGACGGAGAACGGCAGAGCAACAAGGAGAGAAGAGGAATCGAAGA
>JAWWMK010016690.1:0-20320 GCA_035047105.1 Galeopsomyia nigrocyanea | reverse complement strand
GTCGATGGCACGGGTCTGTCCGAATAAGCCATCCTGACGAGTCCTTCGGACAGACCCAGGACGAAACGTGCGACTCTACCATTCCCGATTTAGCTTAAGTTCAATAATTCTTTATATATTCCTACTCCACGACCTAACCAGAACAATAATACTTTTTCTCCAGATTGTCAGCTTGGCTAATGACATTTTGCTATTACATGGTAATCAAAGTCTCAACGTGTTTTCGTCTTTCACAACACAAATTCAAAATTTTCTAACCAAACGCCAAGTTCAAAAATGCCGTGTATATATAGTGGTCGCAGTTACCACTCTACGGCTCCGTTCCGAATTGAAGTCCTTTTTCTATGCTCAGTATGCGTACACATTGGCATTGCCAACTTACCAGCTTAAATTTTGCTTAAATTTCAGAAAAAGGTCTTCAATTCGGAACGGAGCCTACAATATTCAAACGCTGAGTTTTCCACGATCGAGTTTTCACACTATAGTTAAGGGTCTCAGTGCTGAAGAGAGGGGGGAGAGTTTGACAGGAAGAGAATCAGAGAACACAAAACTCGCAGCAGCATAGTCCACTTTCCTCAGTTGGAGTTGCAACATCGCACTGGGGTCTTATTGATATGATGGATCCGGTCTGCGCAGTAGCGACTGCACATTGCGCAGTTGCAGCATGGAGCCTCTGCGCAACCGGATCCACTTATATCAATAAGACCCCTGGGCCTTATTGCGATCTCGCCTCTCGGTCATGCGTTCTGCGCCGATCGGTGACCGTCAAGCGTCAACTGAGGCCTCATTGTGATTTCGCGTATGCGCGCTGCGCAGGCCGCAGAAGCTCAAATGCTGCAACCTGCAACTGCGCTTTCGCAGTCGCACATAGATTAGCTATAGAGCCTCTACGCAGCGCGCAGTGCGCATGACCGAGATCACAATACAATTTTAGAATACCTACTATTCATAGAGAATTTTCTTGTTTTTTTTAAAGGGATTTCACTGAATTTCAGTAATAAGCAGAGCGCACCATCAAGAGCTCAGCAGAAACGCAAAATGGAAAAATGAATAAGTCTAGAATAATACAACAGTTTCTATGGCGAAAACCTTATTTTTAATTTCTTTATTCCGGTTATTCCTTATTCCATTCTAAGTGTCTGAGTCTGAAGTCAAACCAAGGTTTGCTTGAATTCACTATTTTTCGGAATCTAATGTCTATCTACGTTGATTATGTACACCTTGTTTCGTTTCAACCGTGGCGCTCTCGTATCTGCTCGTATCTAGTCGTATCCGCGTAGTTCTTTGGCCCAAAGCAGATATCTCAATTTTTGTTCTCTGCTATTTTTTAATATTTTCTATTTTATTCGTTTTCTAATGTTTTCACGTAAAAATGCATCTAAAGCGTCGTCTAGCGTTATTTTGATAATCCGAATCACGGGCAAGGCCGTACAAAAAGATGAAGAACCCAAGCTCTAGAAAAGTAGAAGGTTAGATTTATTATTTCTTTTTTTTTTGTCACGTTGTAACTTATTTAGTACACTAGTTTCATTGTAAACATTTTTTGCAATTAATGACACAAGTTTTGTGAACTTTGTAAATCTTGCCCTTGCAATCTGATTCAACAGTTTATGCTCTACGCTCTACTATATTTTCATTGTCTATAATTTTGTAATATAGATTTATTCAAGACTTAATCGGATCACGCTGGTAAACTGTTAGTTTAAACTAGAATTTTTACTTTATTTAATTCAAGCTGCTCATTAACTTGTAAAATTTTCTTTTCCAGAATGCATAATACTGTCGAAGAAGATTACATGTCTCAAATAAGCAAATAATTTCTAGTTGAGATGGTTATTAAAAAGACTTTAAACTTGTTAAGATAGCAATGTTAAGCAGTATGAAGGATTACAAATCACATCTTGGCAGTTGCGTATGTGACATGGGATGTTACTCATTTATAATAGAATTGTAAATAATTATTGTAATAGTCACACTTTAGCAGTAGTTGATGAATACCACAAAGGTACTTCTTTTTTATTTCAATTAGACAAGAGACTATAGCGATGGCTTTCATAGCAATCTGATCAACATTTTCATTTTTCATTTTTCAGTGTTAATGGTAGAACCATTTTTCAAAAGCCAAAAGATGAAGTTAAACGCTACGTGGTAGCAAAACAAGGTAGCATTTCTAGTTGATCAATGAACATGTCAATGATATGAAACTGCCAACTTTTTCCTTGTGGACTAGGAGATGACATGTTGATGAATAAGAAAATTATAAAAGTGTCTTTGTAAGACGGTACAAGAAGATTTTTATTAAGCAAGACTTGTTTATGAATGGTAAAGAGGATTAAATTAATCATTAGAGTAGAAAGTTGATAGAAAGATACCTTCATCACAGGTAAAATTGACTTATAATATTACATATGATATTTGTAATATTTTAAAATGTGGCTGTTAATCTTTGTTCAAAGGGGTATTTTAGAAAGATTCCTAATGCTGAAAGGAAATTCATTATTGTACTGTGACACCCATAAAGAAGAGGAATCATCTTACATTACACTTGATAGTGGACCTCCTGGTATGCCATTCAACTTCCCTAAATATTTGTAAATTGCAGAATTATTCTCTTCTTCTTAATATTCAGCTCAGCCAATTAACTGCGAAAATACCACCTCTTCAAAACATCTTCTTGAGAAGGTGTATCTTGTTACACCCATACTTTGCACACATTGTGAGTTCATTTTTGTATGAAAAGACTTCTTTTGATATAATTTTGAAATGAACAAATTTCATCTTCTCTTGTTTTAGGTGAAGATTACGTATGGGGCACTGGTAAAGTTGGTGTTGAATGCAAAGGTAAGGACTTTTTGTTTTGAAGAATGAATTCTATAGAAGGAATTATCCTTATATTAATCATAACGATTGGAGTAGAAATTGCTAATCATCTGCTTGTTTCCACGACGTCAATGACAAAAATTGTCAACTATTAATACCTCTTCTACTTTCATCTACCAGACGAAATTCTTTGGTGTGAATATATGATTAATCATCTTGTAAAATTCATATAATTCGTTTATTTAGTCTACTCTTGTTGAGATGAACAAATTAATGACTTGATGACAAACTAATGAAAATTCCATTTACCAATTTAAAGTTGATGCTAGACTGCAGGGAGGCGGATTTTTTAATGACTCTTGAAAAATAAGTAAACACGATTCAAGTAGAAGGGGGAGACTCATCACCAACATTTTACCGTGACTTAAAACGAATGTGAATATTTCCACGAATGAATTTTCCGGTTGTACGATATTTAATTATAATATCTTGTTCATTTAAAACGCGTTATGGGTATTTAAAATTGAATAATTTTCGACTGGTAAGAATTTAATTTCAAGTACTCTAGATCCATTTAAAATCAAGATCACCACGATTCCTCATTTAAATTACGTTAGAAATTCATTTCCATCCATATATTCATTTCTATTTCGTTTATAATAATCTGGTGGTAATAAAAACAAGAATGTTTTCTTTATTATTCATTACCAGAGTAGCCTAACCTAACCATGATTGTTGAGTTACGTCCTTCTTCAGTTTGGGTGAGCCACTGTAGCATGGTAACAGGTACTTATGCTGTGCAGAGAGGGATGGGGGGATGAGGGGTATCTGAGTGGGGATAGAAATGACAGAACTTTGAATAAGCCTGCAACAAGAAGGGAATAAATTCCCTTCACCTTGTGCCCGTCTCCTGCGCACTCATCGATACCTTCTTTTTTAACAATTGCTTCTTTCTATTGATGGCTTTTATATCACTCATGCGATTGAAAAAAAGTTTATCAATGCATCTTTTTGACGTATAAAGTAGATGAGACGAGTAATTTTATTTTCAATTCCTGCTTCTTGCTCATTTCGAGCGTCTTCATCTCTTATTTTAATTCGCGTATGCTTAGCTGTTTTCTGTTCATGAGACTTCTTCTCAGTTCTCCCGCAACTCGTCGCTCAACTTCCCCTCTCTTGCTCATTGAGCCATCGTCGTATGATTCAGGGGCGACTGATGAAGTTTACGTTCCCTGTGAGTTATATTAATTTTTACGAATGATAAAAATATTTCATCATGAAAACACATGAATAGACTCAATCTGTCATCTCTAATCATCTTCAATCCTCTGCATGTCGCTTATTACATATTATTTTTTTACTTCTGTGATCATACCATACGAAAATGTCTCTTGAAGTATTTATCATATGCATTGTAGGTTAATGAATAGACGAATTCCAGATTCCACTAAATTTATTCATCATTTCAAGAAGAAACGCTTGTAAGAAATGTAATAATATATTATAAAACTGTCCAATTTGAATACAAGTCTTCATCTCCTTGTAAAAACTTCCTCTTTTATAAAGCAACATGGCAACTATCGAAAATTCAAAATTTTCATTTATAATTTGTTCAGAAATCAAAAGTTTAAAAACTAGTAACTTCCTGGGACTTGGACTTGATTGATTTACGATGATATATTTAGTGGAGCATCTTTTTATACCTCTATTAAAGAAGACCTTCTCTTCTACTTGCCTTCTATACACAAATTCATTCAACTCCCCAATCTTAGGCACTCTATTGCGCTCGTCTCATCTTCGCAATACTTGAGTCATGCAGATCCCAGAATTGTGCGAAGACATGTTTATTAGCGTTTGTAACTGTTGGCTAGATGAGGGTAGATTATATTAATTAATGAAAACATATTTAATCGGAAAAAGAGAGAGAGAGAGGTCTCGCAGGGTACGGTAGAGAAGGAAACCTTGTTCGTGCGTTACGTTCAATTAAAACCTTACATACGGAAAATCTTCTTCACTTCTTTTTTACGAAATAAAAATCTCAAAAAGGATCATCATTTCCAATAAATTTCAGTCGTTAACTTACAGTTGAACACGCAGGAATGTTCTCGTTTGCCCAATCATCCTTCTGAAAACTAGTAAAAATCGAGGTAAAAACACGAAGAGCTTAATGATTTGATCGAGAAAGATGAAGGTAGATCGGGGAATAATATCATCTTTTACTGAGCAGTGAATGTGGATTTATCAGCGCATCTTGTTACATTACTTTGATGGAAGAGACACGAATCAAGTCGTAACGTAATTAGATATTTTGTTCAATTTCCCTTCTTAAAACATAAGTACGGCCCTGGCCGCAGGAGGCACTGGCTAACAGCTTGAACATTTTACAGTATGTACGCGTGAATGTGTACGTATGCGCGGAAGCCACGCTGCGCGAGGCCGGCTGTATAAATTGCCAAGATTTTCCTTCTCTCTCGCTTACACACACACACACACACACGCGCGCGCGCGTGCGCTCGCAATCTCTCCCTTCACATCTATGTATATGTAGAATCGACAAAGCATAGCGCGCCACTGCGGCTATTAACCGAAACTCGCTTTCTCGCGAGAGCACGCAGGGGCCGGCTGATCAGCTGTGCGCGAATACTAATTGTTTCAGTTCAGTATTAGATTATATGCAAAACTTTGATGAGATGCAGTTCTGTATGCGACTTGTGCACTCGAGATTGACAGCTCTTCTTGTTCTGTAGAAAGTGGCCTGAACAGCCCAGGTCAAGTTGTTTCGCGAAAGCCTGCTCAACTAGGATATCAATTATATTATATAAAATAAAATGAAGAGACTAGCTTGAACGGCCACTGCACCACCCTTTACAAGGCGGATGGATTGATAACAGAGGTATAGTGTCCTCATCTCGTATATATAGTAGCTGCAGAGTCACGTTCGATAGAGGCGACGGCCTCCCCTCCCCTCGCTTATTCTCGCTCTAGCTTATGATACATAGGCATATATAAGTGTAGGAGAAGAGGTAGGGGTTCCCCACTTTATTCACTTGCGCCTTTGTGTGCTTGATATACGTACACACACACACGCACACCCACACACACATATATATATATCCGCATACACACACACATATATATATTGACTTGCGCGTGCGCCCTTCTCTTGCTAAGAGAGAGAGAGAGAGAGAGAGAGAGAGAGAGAGAGAGAGAGAGAGAGAGAGAGAGAGAGAGAGAGAGAGAGAGAGAAAGAGAGCGAGTGGAAAAAGGGGGAGGAGTGCTGGGCGAGGGGAAGAGCGGTAGAGGTTGCGGCGGGATGGCAGTTCCTCGCCAAGCGTATTCTGAGTATGAACGCTTATTATAGGGCAAAAAAAAACCGGAAAAGTGATCAAACGAAAGTGAAAAATAGATTGTTTCTAGTGCAGGGTGCCCGGTAAAATGTTTGTGCATGAAATAATTAGCGACTTACTCGACCTAGTTATGCTGACGATGAGTGATTGATATTGGATGTTACATATTCGTTTGGTATTATTTGGGGATTTAATTTGCAAAAAAAGAAGGAAAACAATTGACCAAGCCATACCGCCATCAGACGTTAAACTCTGCTTACCTTCTTTCATTCGTTTGCACATACAGACGTGCAGACGCACCGTCTCGCGCACCGTGCAGAAGAGCAAAAGAGAGCTGGTTCGCGGAAGGGGAATGCCGAGAGGTAGAGGCGGAAGACGTCGGTGCTCACGGGAAGAGGAGGTGGAGAGCAACGGCAAACCGTCGGTAACGCGCCGACACGTATACAGACCACTAGTCGCTTATGAAGCTGCTTTCGGATAGTCCTGGACGGCTCGCATCGCCTGGTACTGAGCGTTTGCTTCTCTTGGAAGCAGCTGCGTGGCTATCAAAGAGGAAGGGGGAGGACCTACCGGCGCTTCGATCCAGCCTTAGTGATTTCGCAATACAGTCTCATCGCCTTCTCGCCTTCTGCTTCTCTCGCAGCAGAGTTTAATCCTCCCGAATTGTGTTTCAACCGCAACCAGTGCGATTCAACTAGACCATCCATCGCGCAAGTTCCGCGCTGTGCCATAAAATTGTTGAGAGAGAGAGAGAGAGAGGGAGAGAGAGAGAGAGAGAGAGAGAAAGAAAGAGAGAGGGACAACCGTTGTACGAATGCCCAATTGAGGCGGAATTTTAGTTGCAATTGCATATTCTCGTCTTTTTTTTCTGCGTACAAATACCGGAAGCTTGAGCTGTTTCGAAAGCTACAAGCCCGCAAGTAGAGAAGGACAATGCCAGTGGGACGAGCATTTTCGACAGATGATTAGCAGCGACCTTGAGAAAGCGTGAGAGAGAGAGAGAGAGAGAGAGAGAGAGAGAGAGAGAGAGAGAGAGTCAGAGAGAACGGCGGTGCGCACGCATGCCAACCCATGTGATAGTACGCTCACACATGCGCCTGGTCGCGCGTATCTGTATACTCGTCCGTGAAGCAACGTTATACGAAAGATGATGTACATACATCTACGTGCAGCACTCGCGAAGTAATCGCGACGATGAGGACCCTCCAGTTTGCAGGTACCATGTAGACTCGATGAAATTAGAGACGAGGCTGCAATGAATTTGGAGCTGGAAAAAAGCAGCCTGAGTACACGTGAGTGAAGAAGAAATTGCACTTGTTATCGGGCTGACATTTGAAATCGAACAGCGCGTGCATGTGACGTGTATAGTTTATACGTATATTCAAATGAGTAAAAGGAGCGGAAAGGAGAGCACATAAGTTGGTAGGTACGATACTTTTTTCGCTCATGAAGAACCGGTTCTCAAACCTCGCACTTGCGCATAAGAGACCGCGACGAGGAAGCCAACTTGATTTATGATACCAGCGCTCGCTGAAACGCGTGGACGTCGTCGATATTTTGTTGGAAATTGCAATCGTTATTGTAGCGAACAATTTCGGCGTGACTGTTTAGATCATATCCACAGCTCAGCTTGTGCCGAGTAGACGTGCGTCCGGGTGCATACGAGCCTAACCTAAAACCGCGACATACACACACGCATTCACGCACACGCAAGTGTTACACAAAAGAATGGCATATTCCGCTGATGCAGCGCGCGAAGAGCAGGACTCTCCAGAAGGTATGAGGCATAATTTTTCAAAGGCTATAGCCATCGGAACACTCAGCCGAAGGGCCAATACTCGCTAGGAGATTGGTAAGATCAATGAAAGCAGAGGCGGGATACGAGGTCTCCTGTTTTGCAAACGATATGAGTAGCGGCACAGCGGGACTTTAGCCGGCCAACAGATTCCCGCCCGCGGTGATCGTCAGTGCAGAGATGAAGCGCGCGAGTGCCTCCGCTCCGAGTGCTCGCACAAGGGCTCATCTGATGCCCACGGCCGCCGTCTCGCTGCAGCAGCAGCAGCAGCAGCAGCATCATTACAAATTTGCTCAGCACTCCAGCAACAAGAAGCAGCCGCCTCTGGGCGGCGAAGAGACGAAGCCAGGCGGTCAGCTCTACGCGGAGTCTTTTGGTAGCACCAACGATGCTGCGAAGAAGGCGGCGGCGATGTCGCGACTCTTGACCGTCGACTCGGAGAATTATATGCTACGCGCGGGATTGAGCGCTACATCATCCGAGCCATCTCAGCAGCAGCAGCAGCAGCAGCATTTCAATAGTAGCATCAAGCCTTGCCCTCTAGAGCCAAGTGTGTCGATCGTTCAACTAGCAGCAACCTCGTCAACGAGAGCCAACGCCTTGCCGACCCTAGGTCAACGCACCAATAGCTCGTCAACTGCTCAGGAAGAGCTGAAAACATTTCCAACTACCGATAGTGCGGCGGCGAGGGCGGCGGCCATCTCCCAAAACCAGCAAGATGCGTCGTTGGTCACTAAATTCGTTGGTCCCCATTCGGATCATCTCAACAAAAGTGCTCTTAAAAGCTGCGCAAGATTAGCCTCATTTCATCGATTATTGTGTTGGTGCGATTTTGATAACGATGATCGGTTAGCCTTGCTCATTAAAGATGCAAGAGGATCGTGTAAAAATCATATCCCAAATGGCAATAATAATAATAATAATAATAATAATAATAATAACGATAATCATAACATGAACAGTAGTAGTAGCCGCAGCGGCAGCAGCAACAATAATAATAATAATAATAATAATAATAATAATAGTAACAGTAGTACTAGTAGCGGTGGTATTAATGGTAGTAGTCACGAAAAAGATGAAAAAAAGATTGCAAGTTCAGGTGAAGCACAGAGTCTGGATAAGCAATCGTTGTCGCGGGAGAGCGAAGGCGTCGGGCATGGGGCAAATAGCGATGATATTGAGAAGAAGGACAGAAGCAATGTTAAAGTTGAATTTTTGGAAAAAGTCGTTGAAACAAGCATTCCTCCCCATTCATACCCAACGTATAGAGAAGAATGCTGTTGCATGTGTGGCTCCGTATGTCCTGTAGAGTGTCACGCGTGTTTCCACAACGTCTGCTCCGATTGGTCCAGTCAGCATCCTTGTCGATGGAACATCAAAGGGCATCATCATTCATTGCCAGGCTGCGTTTACGAAACGGAAAAGGTAAGTCTACATTCGTACTGTGCTCTACAATTTTTGGAACCCCGTCGACGTTCAAACTTTTCGGGGGCTTCTTGTCATAGGTATTAATAGCGATTAGCTGCCATACTTGAAAACTCAATATTTCCAAATCGTTGTATCTATGTGACTATTGCGTTGCATCCATAAGCCTTCTACAGTCAGCCAAAACTACCACCATTACCGTGTATTTAAAATAGGCAAACATGCTTCCATTCTCCGCATGATTCAAGCAAAACCATCCAACGGATGGTTCACGTGCAAGCTCTCATTTTCTTCGTTATTTTATTCCCCGGATGCTGTTCCTGTCTCAGATTTTCAAGTTTGACCTTCATTTTCTTTTATATCGCAATTTTCAACATGTTTTCTGAATTTTTGGAAATTATTAAAAAAAAAATTCTTGCCTAATTTGTTCCGGAACAAAAATCAAAATTCTAAAACCGGGACAGCATAGGGAATTGAATAACGAAGAAAATAAGATCTCGCACGTTACAATTGGTTCTGTGGTTTTTCTATGAATCGTGCGCGCAGAATGCAAACCTACTTTTTCCTATTTAACTCTTGATTTTTGGTTCACTGTAAGCAGGTCTTAAAAGAGATGAGCGTTTATTCCGACGATTATACGAATTTTGAAAAGGCAGCCATATTGAAAACAAGCCCAGTCATACGATTCACAATCTTCGAGTGATTCATTTTTCATTTCAGAAACAGATTTCCAGAATAAAGATTAATTATTTTTATACGATTTCTAATTTATAAAAAATCTTATACAATCAAAATGCATCTTGTAGACTATTAATATGGCTCGTAATTATTTATTTTTGCCAGTTCGCCATGCGTAGAATGAAATATCAATTTTCTAACGTCCCAGTTCATGTTACTTACATGGAAACTTTTCAATAAATCATCTATTATTTATACATACCCACCCGATAATATAAACATGAATGTGAATTGCTAATACATATGAACAATTCTAAGAAAAAAGTGCATGAAATCGGCAGCGTTTATTCAAACATTCAAACTGCGGGTACGGTCTGAATTTTAGGGGTTCGAGGTTTTACAGGGCATCAATAGAATTTTAATGCTCTGGCCCATCCTCTCCTTCGACGAGATGACACTTGCCCTTTTTTGCCTGTGACAGTGTTGAAAATCACGTGAAAACTCGAGGCATCGATAAAAACGACAATCTTATTTTTTCTGGTATCTAACGGTTTTTTGGAATTCAATAAGAAACGCAAAATGATAGCGTTAATCGGACTTCGCAGAATCGAATTCTCCGGCTGAAAAAAACACAAAATTCATTGAACGTCCAAACTTTGCGATTTTATTTTTATATAGTTTTTTATGCATTGTTATACTTTTAAAAGCTCTCCAAGGGTATAGTAATTTGGAGTAGAAAGAAAACCAAAATATGGTATTCTGAGCCGTAGAATTCGATTCTAAAGTCAGATCAATACTATCTTTTTTCTTTTTTGTCAAATTCCAAAATACCATGAAAATTGATGTATTCTTATTCGACCAATTTTAGGATTTCTAAAGATAAAAAAAAAGGTTTCACGAGGTTGCGCGATAAGGGGCACCAGTATTTTTAGGTTCTATTAGTGTCACAGATTGAGAAAATATAATAATTACGAGCGTACCCTGAAGTTTTTAATTTGCCAAAAACGGGACGAAATCAATGCCGTTTTTTTGCCATAATTGGCCATATCTGGCGATTAATTTAAAGAGGATTATACTACAAAAGGCGATACATGCATATATGAAACAATTTTTTTGCATGTATGTATATTAATAATTTGTCAATACTACCGATACACTGTTTGCACATTGCTTGTTCATTTCAACGTTTCATTCCATATTCCAGCCTGTCAATGAATGGACATCACTCAATGTGGTCGAGTGGATGGCGGCTTTGAATTTGTACCGATATGCCGATGTTTTTAAATCAAAGGATATCAAGGGCAGTGATCTGCTCAACTTGGATCGCGAAAAGCTGATGGTAAGCTCTTCATTATTTTTCTTCCTAGTTTCTTCTTCTTTTACTTCTTACGTTAAATTAAGCGGTACGATATAAACATTTCATTGCGAGTAAAAATAATAATATTCTTGCTCAGATCAATTTTATCATTTACATATATTTTTTCGTCCAAACGAAAAGAAAATTGAACTCGGTCTCAGCAATTATGCAAGTTGCTGCAAGTTGCAAGATGGGCTCCGGGTATATACCATTTTAAAATTAACAATTTACAGAAGAAATTACGCTTTAGCTAAAAGAGGGGGAATCCAATTGTGAGTTAAGTTATTTGATCAGACTTTCAATACTTGTGCTGCAGAATATGGGCATAAAGGATGAGTTTCATCAGAAGAACATACTCGTATGCATTGAGGAGTTGTGCTGCACGCCGTCTACGCCGCCCAGCTCCGAACCCTCTGCTTCTCAATCGGAACAGCAGCAGCAGCAGCAGCAGCAGAATCACAAGCTTGTACCTCATAGTTTCAGCGTGCTCGAAAAGTGCCACAAGTGCCATAAATATCTAAGAGGGCTTCTTCATCAGGGTTTCCTTTGCCAAGGTCCGGTTTTTTCAGATTAACGCTGAAAACAAGAGGCATCATCTTTAAAGCAAAATCTCATTTCAGATTGCGGCTTAGTTGCTCATCGAACCTGTTCAGCTACGGGATTATTAATGCCATGCACTCCCTTAGATTCTCGGATGAATAGGTTCACTTCCGGTAAGTGTTATCAAGTATAAGCTATCGCAAAGGAGATAACCATCTTCCTCTAAAGCTGATCAACTGAAAGTCTTAACAGCTGAGCTTATTCGAAACAGATGGACAGCGGTCATCTTTGGTCATATGATGGTCGATCAACGGTTAATAAAACCAAAAAAAAGTACATCTCTAAATGGCTTCTTGTTTTTTTTTTCAGTGTTTGGACTGGCATTATGCTCTCAGTTTGACGTTGCAAGTAAAAGTGCTCCGCTGTTGGTAGAGAAGTGCACGCGCGCTCTGGAAGAAAAAGCTGCGAGCGAGCCGAGCCTCGATCTTTACAAGGTCTATCACAGTAGTCCACCGAACGAGCAGACTTTGGAGCTGAGGCAACAACTGAACGAAGGTCGGTCAATATCTTTAAAACACAAAGTGTTTGCGAGCAATTGATGCGAGATAACGATAGTGTAAGAGTGTCGTGGAAATTTTGCTTGTAGATTTGCGGAGCATCGACCTTAAACTTTACAGCCCTCAATGCATAGCCAGCGTATTGAAAAAATTCCTGAGGGAGCTGCCGGATCCGGTGATTCCGGTACAGTGGTACGACAGATTCTTGGAAGCTTCGCGTAAGTAAGAGGATCATTTTGCCGCAGCGGCAATCGCCTCGACAGCCGCCAATCAATGACGCGCGTTTGCTTCTCTTCAAAGGAATGAAGATCGATGAGCAGTGCTCCAAACGACTGGCGCAAATGGTCACCGAGCTCCCGCCACACCATCGCAGCACGCTGTGCCATTTGATGGCTCACTTTTGTCGAGTTTGCCAAATGCAACATTCACGGGGATACACGGAGCCGCCGACTGTACTCGTGCAGGTGCTCTGCCACTTGTTCCTCAGGCCTCCCTGGGAGCAAATAATGTAGGTATCCGGCGCGGCAGCGCCAGCTGCAGCTGCAGCAGCAGCAGCAGCAGCAGCAGCAGCAGCAGCTAGAGAAGGTAAGGCATTAATTGTGTTGCTAACTTGTCGTCGTCGCCGTCGTGTCGCTTGCAGCCAAGTTGTGCACAATATCGAGGCGCACATTCGGATAATGGAGCTGCTCTTGCTGCACTGCGACTGGGGCGAGCGTTTGCCCGAGTTCGCGAGCGCTCCTCTGCTGCCGCCGCGCAAAGTCTCCAGACCGCAGCAGTTCCCCGTCATCGATCCAGCGACGTTCGCCAGCCTAGAAGAGGAGGTGAACCGCGAACGCCAGCTCATGGACAATCAGAGGTACGCTCGAGCGCTTAGCGACTGTGCACGCGCCAATTGTGCGCGGCCGTAAGCTGGCTCTGGCTCGCCGATCGATTGATTGTCGATGATTGATTTTTAGCAGCAGCAAAGATCAGCAAGCCCAGTCGCTGATGAGGCCACGGACTTTGCAAGAGGCCGAATGGTACTGGGGCGAGATTACCCGCGACGAGGTCAATGAAAAAATGATCGACACGCCCGACGGTACCTTTCTCGTTCGCAACGCCTCGTCCAAAGCCGGCGAATACACGCTTACTCTGCGCAAAGGTGGCGCCAACAAGCTCATTAAAATCTGCCATCGGAACGCCAAGTACGGCTTCTCCGAGCCCTACACCTTCAATTCCGTTATCGACCTTGTCGATCACTACCGGAATTGCTCGCTATCTCAGTACAATTCCACGCTCGACATAAGGCTGCTCTATCCAGTGTCGCGTTTCCAGCAGGTATGCACCATCCCCCATGCTCGCATAGCTTGCGGCAGCAGCTGCAGCCCTCGTCGCTCATATGGAACTATCTCCACCAATTCCACTCTTTCTCTTCTGTGATCATTGCAGGACGATGAAATTTTGAGTACCACCGACATGACTAAGGTCATCCACAAGTATGTAGAGCTCGAAAAAGACGTTACCGAAACGATGAAGCAATATCAGGAGTGCTCAGATATCTACAGTCGCACAACATACGAGGTTCAACTCAAAAGACAAGCTCTCGAAGCTTTCTCCGAGGCCATTAAAATGTTTGAAGACCAAATGAAATTGCAAGAGAAATTTCAAAAAGAGGCCCAGCCCCACGAGATTGCCGAGTAGGCTAGATTCTCTTTCTCTCTCTCTCTCTCTCTCTCTCTCTCTCTCTCTCTCTCTCTCTCTCTCTCTCGTCTTCCTTCGCCTACTTACGTTTCTTTCATGTTACACAGCCTTTCCGTCAATGCAGACTTATTGAAGCGCCGATTAAAGTCGCTAGAGGAAAGTAAAAATCAGGTAGACGAAAGCTTGAAACAACAAATCGCTCAAAACAGGAGTCTCGAGCGAGATATGAATAAACTTAAAGTTGAAATCATCCAACTTGTTCGCATGAAGGATAAGCATACGGCGTGAGTATGATAGGCCAATTTAATAGCAACTAGCTTATGACGAGCCTGTAAGCTTAACTTTTTGTGCAGGTGGCTGAAGAAGAATGGCATGACTCAAGCAAAAATCAATCAGTTGTCGCAAAATCTTCGAACGAATCAGAATCGCGATGTGAATTTTGAGCTGCAAGAACTTGATTTAGATGTGCACAATGACGAGAAGACGTGGCTCGACTTGGAAAGCTCGCGTTCCGATGCCGACAGAATTCTCGCCTCGAGGCCGGACGGTACTTTTTTAATTCGACCTTCACGTGTCGGAATGGGACAATATGCCTTATCTATCATGTAGGTAGTTTCACACTCGCGACAATCAACAATACTAATAAGGAATTGATTCACGTGGGGGCTCTCTGTTACAGGTGCAACGGTACCGTCAACCACTGCATGATCTTCGCGACGGAGCGTGGTTACGGCTTCGCGGAGCCATTCAACATTCACAAGACGCTGCGACACCTCGTGCTTCATTACGCCCAAAACTCTCTCGAGGAGCACAATGAAAGCTTAACGACAACTCTCGCTTATCCGGCATTTGCACCTGCTAGTGCACTTGCCAAACTCCAAGCTCAACGTCAACTACAGTTTCAGCAATCCAATGTTGCCCTCCAACTTTTTCAGCAACAGCAGCTTCAGGCGACTCAGCAACTTTTTGCACCTTCCACGCAACAATCATGAATTCTCTACGGTTTGTTTGCAAATGCGCGGCAAGCTTTGTTTTGAATCTCTCGAACATGTCATTGATATCTCATTATCTGAATACGCAATCAAGACGTGCCTATTCGTGCGCGCGCCAAATTCCATTTTACACATCTTTATTTTCACTCCCAACGTATTTTGCGCGCCTGATCACTAAATCATCTGTCGAGGGTCAGGATCATTCGAATTCAAAGCATGGTCGTCTAATATAAAATACACAAAACATTAGTCGCACCGGGAAAAAAGAAGACTGAACGATCGCCTTCAATTTTTATGTATATTTTCATTTAGCCAAAATTTACGTTATACAACACTGGCTTTTTTCTGCGCTTTGATGCGCTTTTAGTGTCGTTTGTCATAAAAACTACTTTCACGATACAACGAAAAATTCAGATTGAAGTTGAAAGAAGAACCACCGAGCGAAACTAGAAACCAATATAAGATCCACGAAGCGAAAATTTTGTAAAAGTAAAATGTGAGTGCTTCCGTGCCAGGGTACGATAACTATTACAGACTAAAAGACGAAATGTAAATGAAGGTAGAGTTTTCTATATATTATTAACTGTGATTTGCGCGTGCGTGCTGCGCATTTTGATCGAGATAATGACATCAAGTAACTCGCGATCTAGTGCTTACCAGGCCTTTCCCATATGGAAGCTGCAAGTCGCGAGATGACAAAATAATTTAAGCATGCAAGGGTTACAAGGACAGGGGGGGGGGGGGGTATCATTGTGATTGGAGAGCAATGCGGAGCAATGTATAAACGTGATTAAAAAAAGGCAAATTAAAAATCGACACGCGTTTGACCGGGCGGGTAGCGGGTCTGTCCTCGGTCACACCAAGTAATCAATTCTGCACAGCTCTCCGCAAGTACGTACATATATAAGAGAAGATTATAAGGCAGATGAGTAATAATGGAAAAATGAATCTACCTGTCAAACTATTCTATACTAGATTTCAAAAGCAGAGCTGGTCGTTGTTTATTTGATAACCGCGCGCGTCTGGTAGGCATACTACTGTGTAAGTGCGAATGGAATGTTCATGTTTGTCTGCGTGAGTAGAGGTTCCGCGCGAAGGGCGCGAACTAGTCGAGTTTCTAATGGAAAAGATACAACAAATGTTTGCTAGATGAGCCGGAGACTGCCCGCACAGACCTTCTTTTCGCAGAGATGGTAGAAACGGATGCGATATGCGCAAATGAATTAGCGTGAAAGTATGACACGGAAGATGGCTAGGTGATCATTTGTTTGTTACTTATCACGAAAGTTTCTACGAGATGTTTTGTATCGTATGTGTTTGAAACAACGCTCCTCAGCACGAAAATCCAATTTATTATCGTCATATATCCACATTTTCCATCCATACCGAACGCTTGAAGCTCAAAATTTCCTGCTTATAGAGCGGTCGATAAGCACGATTAGAGTAGAGCCAAGGCATTCGAAGTGTTAATTGTGATGTGATTACACAGCCCCTTTTCTTCCTTTCGTTGCTTTCAACATTACTTTACATGACATACCGTATAGCTATTGACATTGGCAAAATACTACAAAAGATAATACTACGTAGGACTTTTTAACAGCAGTGCGATTGAATTGGATTTCAATGACAGCAGAATGAGCGGTCAGCTGTCAGTGATTTTCCTGGTTTATGCAGCAGTCAAAAGGTACACAAACATCCACTCGCGGATACACAGCTTACATCTGATACATTATACATACATCATTAATAATAAAGCCTTTTCGTATCGATTAACGCAATTTGCAACACTGCAGATTTTACAATTGTAAAATTGAAAAATCGTACTGTTAACGTAATGAGCTATTATGGAATATGTATGGCAGATAAAATTGGTTTATTCTATAATTTTGAATAACTTAGTTTATGCGTATAACTAGAGTTAGATTTTTTATATGGTATTGAATACACGTATATTCAGATATATAATTATTGTAACTTTGAACTACAAGTAACTCAGTAAATTCAGAAGACACCGTGCTTCGTTATGATAACAGTGATAATACGGTGTATAAAAATAAAGACATCTTTTCCCGGAGAATTTGTTTGGAATTCATAAAAGTGTATGCGCATGTATAGACAATGCCTGCTTCGCGATGATTATCCATGAATCTAGCAAACTGTTTCAACGGTTTCCTTCTTTTTTTTTTTTACTTTTTCTTATTATTATTTTCCCTCTACGGGTATATATAGCGCATATTTATATATATAGTAAATGGGGGAATTCGTAGTCGTTGTTTCGCCTCGAGTAAGTATGATAGCGCAAAAAAAATACTACTGGATAAATTAAGTTTGTGAAATATTTCTGAATCAATTTCGGCTCGTCAGGATCAGCGGTTTTTGCAAAAAATTTTTTTGAAAATTAGGTGTCGGATCACAACATTTAGCTGTCATTGTTCAAATGTTTAGCCTCGTAAACATTATAAACCAAACCTACAAAGTACTGTGCATCAGAAATTTATTTTTGACAAATCAGTTTCCGAAATAGCTACAAACGAAATAAAAATCTGGTGTAGAAAAGTGAACTATCTTTTTTACGTGCAGAATACGATAGCAGCATGCCCAGGCAACTTGGTCTAATCTCTAAATTCACTCGGCTACATATCGAGAACTCAGTAGAAAGTTTTGATTGATTTTAAAAAATCGGATCTAAGGAAGATTTGAATTTGTTCAATCAGGCATTGTCAGGATTCCGTTATAGCCCTGATGATCAAAGTAAAGATACCTCGATCATGAATCCTTATTTGATTCATAAAGGGATTGTTTCTTAGCGCGTATGTTAGCACGTCTGAAATAGGTATGGAAATTTTTGTATACAACAGTTTTGTGAATGAAATGGGAAAGTTGCCTAGTATGTAAATTTGAAATGATGCATTCGGGGAAATTACTTTATTTTGAACTTCTTTTTACGTGAATGTCCGCGACGACCAGCATAAGTTCGACCAAACTTATCCGTATTCCTACCCCTATAGGTTTCGCCATCACGCTATTTATTTTTGATATTTTCAATGCAATTAATTAGTCGAACAAAAATTAAATACAATTATAAACAATTACATCATATACGATAAAATAGAAAATTAGATAAATAAGTGACATCATACACAGTAAATTAGGTTATTATGTAATATTAGAGGTTTTGTTGGATAGACAGTTGAAAACGAATGACAGCTAAATTTTGTGATACGAGACCCAATTTTCAAAAATTTTTTTTTCCAAAAACGGCTGATCCTGACGAGCCGAAATTGATTCAGAAATAAATTTCACAAACTTAATTCATCGAATGGTATTTTTTTTCTGCGCTATCATACTTGAGGCGAAACAACGACGACGATATATATATATATATATACCCGTAGAGGGACCTTAATTAATGACGTAACATAACAAACGAGTAATATGTAAGAGTGATCTTCTTTCTAATTGGATTTGCAAAAGAAGAAAATACAAGAGTCTACGAAAGAATGGAGCTTTGGAATGGCGGGATAAAGTAATTATATAATATTTCATTGAATCGTCTGTTGGTATGAGTTATAGTGGAAACCGTGGAAACAACGTTAAATTGTAAAAAATAAATATCGGCTAAAAGGGGAGAAGACATTTGTTTTAACGTTACGCGAATTAATTATATTCGGAGATAGAGCTAAACATTTCAGGCAGTACATGCTGTCAGGATTATTTTTGCGGAAAAAGACTGAGATTTTGTCTTTTTTGGCGATAGAAAAAAGTTATTAAAGCATCTTGTAACAATCCTTTACAAGCAGCACCTCTTCTTGAAACGACTAACCGTTTCGATTGTAAAAACAAAAAAAAAACAAAAATCTGACTTGCGCTTTGGTAGTTTTTGATACCCAGTTTATTTTTATTACTTCTTCTCGGCATGAGATAGACAGTAGAGCAGGTACTACAAAGTTTACGAATAGAGTAGAAGGCGGCAAACTGTGATGTTGGACAAATGCTCATTTTTTGGATAAAATTATGTTTTTTCTATAAGTAGTGCGTCAGGTATTTTAAACACATTTGACAACAGTTGTACGTCACGAATAAATGCCATTAAAAATCTGCCCGAGCCGAGCAGTTGACTAGCAGATATTCTTTCGGAACGTTTTCAAAAACAACCAATAGAGCGGACTTTTTGAGAGGTTAGAGCCAATGACATTTTTTTATTTTGAAAACGTTCTGAAAGAATATATGCTAGCCAAGTGTACACAATTCAAGTTCTACACATAGTAAATGCCTCATAAATATATTGTAATGATATAGTTATGTGTTTGCAAAGTGGAATGAAAAGAATTACTCGAATTAAAACCAAGATTGGGCCAAGCTCAACGTTATAAAAGTAATTTGCGAACGAATAATGAACTGAAAAAAATGATAAATTATGAAGATTGAGAGTAAAGGTTTGACGGTAGCGGCCGTATCAAGACAAAAAGGTTTATATTATAACATTATATATGTGTACAAATTCGGAAAAAAACCTAAGTAATTGCGTTTGTAACGTTTATGCATATGCATGCACATGCTTGTGTGCGTACGTACATAACCGCATGACACGGAAATGTAAATAAAACGTCGAAAAGATGAATTTTAATGCTGAATGTTGAACACTATGATTTGAAAACTGCAATCGAGCGCCGCGCGCTTCTATATTTTTAACGTTTACTGTATGATTGTTTTTTCTCTTCTCGTGCAGTTACCGCGATTACTATAATTGTTCGGCAAATACAGACACAATATTGATTATACTAACGACAAATTCCGTTTGTCATTTCATCAACTGCATACTAAAAATTAAATTAGACAAACTGTCGCGATATAGGTAGGTGAAAATTTTGATTGAATCACTAGACTCGTACAGAATAAATAGAAGCCATGAATCGAAGAAATTGAAAAATGCAAGTTGTATGTGCATGATACATAAGTGTAGAAACAAAGTAAATATGTTTTTGTACGATTTCAAAATAATAATCGACGCTTGAGATTGGCTGACTTGCGTGTGCGATCAGTCAGTTTATCAAGCCCTGTTGCTCCGTCATTAAATATTTCCAATGGTGCAATTTTAAATCATTTTGAAATCACGCCGGATTATATAT
>JAWWMK010016659.1:0-20330 GCA_035047105.1 Galeopsomyia nigrocyanea | reverse complement strand
CGGAGCTGGAACATGCGGGAGCTGATGCAAGACCCGCTTGTTCCGATACCCGCTCGTCCCCATACCCGCTCTGTCCCCGTAGCCGCGTGTCCCCACCCGCTTGTTCCGATATCCGCTTTGCTCCCCTACTGACTGACAGGAAATTTATTCGAGTTCTTCTCTCGTCTACAAGCTACGCTGCAATGAACCAGAAATGATCATGTTCATCAAATGTTGTTTGAAAAATTTAGTTATAAATTTTTCTTGAATAAATGTATTACATCATCATTCAGTTAGCAGCTCATTGCTAATTTTGTAAATCTATATAAATTTTCATCTAGAGTAGCAGAAAAAAAATTAAAAACAGTAATATATATTTAGCTTCAATAATAAGTCATCACTTGCACGCGTCAAAACGTTTTCTACAACTTGCCTCATCTTTTTCTGGGTATTGTATCTCAACAATATAAAAGATATGACATAGAAAGAAAGAAAAAATAGAAAGAAACTAGGATTCTGCAAAAGTTCGAAAAGCTAGCTCGAGCAGCTCGCCAATCGAACAGTGTGCACAACTTGAATACTTGAACAATTAAAAAAAACTCGAAGGCTCAGCATAAATAATGAAAATAATAATAGACGGGCGAATAAAAATAGCTCTGAAGTTCGAAATCTCGAACCAGCTCAAGCTTTCGTCCTCAAGCCCATTACAGAAGCCTAAAGTGATATTTGATATAAATTTTTCTCAGAAATGTATGTTATATAAATTAATTAAACCGGTTAAAAATTTCATTCTTCTCTGCGTTAAAAACTGATGTGATGCTATAATACATATTTGACTAGTACGATAATTACCGAAAAAAACTAGTTAAAAAGTTTGCTCATTCAGATATTGCAAGAAAAACTGTAATAAATGAATTTCGCTTGGAGAATAAAGATATAAGATAATACGATATTGAATTATTACTTCCTTTTTCTAGAATCAAGAATCAATAATTCAATATCGCATGCAATTGAATACAAAATTACTTGAACATACCATAAAGATTCCAGCAAGTCACGCGCTGTGGGGAATCGCAAGAGACAGTCTCTTGTTCCAATAAGCTACTTCTTCGTGTCAGCTTTAACGGACGTTGTATTGTCGTAATCTTGATCAACTGATCACAAGATGTATATGCCAATGTTCTTTTTAAGTTTTAGACGTACATTCGATCGATATCGAGTGTTAAAAAATCTTCCATTACTATTGCTGCTTATTGTAATTCTTTACGAAAAGATGAACAATATAGTGAATAGAACTTAGTTGCCCGGTAAGGCTAACTTTGTCATATTTCAAAAGTATTCTCGCGTATGCACATATTCCGAATGCTGGTCAACAAAGAATTCAATGATGAGAATCTAATAACCAGAAATTATTTTATGAAGAAAATCAGACCGAGACTATTTGCATATCAACGTAAACATTTGTCATTATTTGAAGGCATTCTCTATCCGTGAACGTGATTCTTGAAATTTTATTATATGCAAGTCGTTAGAATAATGGTTCATTGGCAAAAATGAATGATTTTCTTGCTGTAGATAGTCTTCAGTAATATTAGGAAAATTTATTACAATTGAAAATTACTTAGAGACACTAAGAATTTTAGTTGCAATGTAAATGGTAACTTCAGCAAAAAATTTTTTGTGAAAATTAAACGTCAAGTTTACATTCATAAGAAAACTGACTGTATATATTAAAAAATAATACGTGCATTTTCAACGAAAAAAGAATATGCATTCTCGACGTGCCATTTTGTTTAAAAGAGATAACACATGCCCGACGGTACGGCACATGGCTGCAATGGCAATACAATTTAATCAATATTTTTCATGGCATTTTCTTCATATGTCAGTTGAACAAGAAGTCGATAGTCTTTGCGATATAGTGACGTTCGTAAAAAATTCTGCAAATTTTGAAATTTTTGTTTTCAATTTCTTTCCGAGATTTGACTGAAAGTGAGACGATTTTCCAATTAAATTTTCTTAATACGAAATGCACGTTTGTGTATTGAAATAATTGGGCTGTGAAGCTACAGCAATTGAAGTAAGTATATGGCAATATAAAAGGTGCATCAGCAAGTTTCAACCGTAGTTTTGTTTACTTTTCCGAAATCGCTTGAAAAATCTCACTTGCATAAATTGCATAATGAATTTTAATCCAAAGTATTAATAGAGATCGCAGTAACATAGTATTGATGAATACATTCCGATTTTATTCAGTTTTATTATTCTTTAATTTAATCCATAAATTAGATTCTTTTGAAAATTAATGGCACAATGGCATTACAATAGTGAGATAGTTTCAAAAAATACAGACAAGTGATAAAAAAAAAAGTGTAGCGGAGCAATGGGTGAAATAACAATGCACATACGTTACTGCATCTGACGTATAGTCACGTCAGGTGCAACGTGCAAGGGAGAGGTCACGATCCAGCTGTCTGCCGTGCCGGACTGCAGCCGGCATGACGGGAACGCCGCACTCGCACGCATCGTGCTCTGATGTATGTTATTTGCTTAAGTATATTGCCATCATCGAGCCTACTCGACCAAAAGAGAAAGCCATGCGCTGTTTTGTTTTATTGTCCAACACCGTTATTATTTTTTTCCTCACTTCACCTATATCTATTCTTATTCCAGCATCTTTTTAGTGATACTTGCTCGTGGATGATATTATTTTAATATATAGCGAATTCCGAATCGTCCCATTCCTTTTCTATTGATCTTCATTGCTTCAATTGCATGACATATCTCTGATGCATGATCAATTAAAAAAATACTAACATTTATAAATCCGGAGTATCTGCATAATAGCTTTGATATTTTTTACACACACCTTAATTAGTCCATTTTTTACGTCTAGGGTTTGCAAGTTTCAGGCCTTTATTATCACAATGACCTGCACTATCTTGAAAATCTTCCAGATATTCAAAGAACAAAAATGAAGACATTCCTGTTTGAGAATACTGGTAGAATGAATTATCTACTCGTAAGAACGAGTACGCAACTTTCAATCAGGCAGGAGGTAAAATTCTTCATTTTACCATTGTAGGTATACGATATTTGTCTGATGTATAGATTACATATATATCTGTAGGTATACGATATATGTAGGCATACGATATTTTCTTGCGATAATTTATTAAAGTAGCGTACAGTTTGACATATTTCCTGTAGGGCTGCCCTAATGAAACGACCCTGATGGAGGATAAAAAAACGGAGAATATTCTGCTTGTATTGTAATATTTTAAAAAAAAGATACATACTCAGTAAAGCTCGTCGGTAAGTGGCATAGCTACATTAAATGCCATCGACAGATGTCGCTAGCTGCGCAGATTACACGCGATATAGTGCACGCGAGCGCGCAACTCGCGTGGCGGGGGCGAGAGACACGAGGGAAAAGGGGAAAGGGGGGGAGGAGACAGGCCGAGGCAGTAGACTGCAAAGAACGAAACGAACGGACTAAGAAGGAGCAGCATAGCAGCAGCAGCAGCAGGCGAGCCGAGCCTGAGCCTGAGCCTGAGCCCTCGCATGCAGACGAAGCTCGCGCTAGTGCACAGACGAACGCTGCTCAAAGCTGCGATTGCGAATTGCGAACCGAGCGAGCGACCGAGCGCCGCTGGGAGATCGTGTACGACGACGAGAGTGCGAGTGTGTCCGCATGTGTGTCGCGCCCGTGTACCGTGTCGCCAGCTAGCCATCGCCCTCGGTGCTACTGGCCCAGTGTCCCTGTGATTGATTGTGCGTGCACCTGTGAGTGTGAGAAAGAATAGCCAGTGCAACGGACTCCGCTCGTCTCCCCTCGACTCGACTCGAGAGCCAGAGACAGAGAATCAGAGAGCCGTCACCCTCGGGCTCGTCCTCGTCCTCGTCGTCGCCGCCGCCACCGCCAGCGCAGCCGCAGCAACATGGCCGACACCAGCAGCAGCAGCAACATCGACGAGCAGCAAGACAATCGAGGTAAGCGCGCTGGCTTAACCTCTCCTGCGACCGGCTAACCAACAGCTGCGCCGAGGCAGCTCGCGGCATTGTAGTCTCGGCGATGACGTTGCCACTCCTCCCAAACTAACACCCGCCGCGCGCCGTCGACTCACCGCGGCCGCTTCGAGGTTATGTTCGCTGCTCGCGAGAGCCAACGACGATACCCCTCTTCGAACCCTCTCGTGCTTGCCTATACTTTTCTAAAGTTCCGTATATCTACGTGCTCCAGCTCACTTTCATTTTTCATCTCTCCAAAATTCGTCGACTGACTTTTTACTTGTACACGATTCGTTCGCCAGTCCAACGACTGTATGTATACATGTAAGTTGCATCGGTTGCCAGCGTTGAGTCACGCAGCTCTCCGATATGATTTTACAAAATATATAAATTTTCGCTGGCCAAGGAACTCGGCCCGCGCGACTGCTCGTTCGCTCGGCCTATTAAGGTCAGCCGCACGCACACATGCAGCCATCGGCCTTGCCGAGTTGCCGCAGCGAGTCTCTCTCTCTCTCTCTCACACACACACATACGCTCGCTCTTTCTATCATACTTTCAACCATCACGTCTTGCCGCTAATCCTAGCTCGCAACTTTTGCAGCTCTGGTCCAACTGCAGTTACGAGACTGTGATAGGTGCTAAGTTCTTCTGCGCAATTGTCTTGCCAAAGTCCATTTTTGCGAGCTTTTTTTCGTGCTTGTAGGTACAACAGCTGTTTTGCTCGCTCCAATTTATCAGCAAACGCGTTTTAAAGCGCGCTCTAGTACCTTGAACCTATATATCAGTTGTCAACTCAGCGTTCGTATAATTCAATAAAGCACGCTTTCTTTTGCGCATTTACAGACAGTCCCGGTTTTAAAGTGAAAAATCAGTTTGCAATAATAATGCTTGCAACTACCGGCACAGTAACAGCGATACTCATTCCGAATTTGCTTTGAAATCAATTGCTGCAATCCAGCCGACCGGTATAATATTTCAGTTGCTCGTGCTACACGTCTTCTATACAATGCGATTGCTATAATATCCGAGCGAAATAATAAAAAATTTATCATTAAAAATATGATGGTAGTAATTGCCATGGAGCACGTTAGTGTCAACAAACTCTGTGCTCCCATTGGGAAATTGTATATATGTATATATAGGCAAGTCACACCCTAATCAAGAGTTGGTCGGCTCGTCAAAAACAGTAGTGCTTTTACGTGCGTAATATAGGTATATTGCCATGGCATATAGGCGACTTTGCTCGCGTGCCGCCGTCGTTCTGTGTCAGTTGAGGTTAGGTGTTATTTCCAGAAGCTCGCGGAATCGCACGTTTCAAGAAAGAGGTGTAGCCTGGCGATAGATAGATGTATACATATACTACACGAGTATCCCCTCTTCGGTCTGCAAAAAAGCGCGCACGCACACACCGCGCGACCACTTTTTTCCTGTATTATAAACGCAACAGCTCTGGTGGTTTTTTTACGAGGCTCGATACAACTAGTGAAAAAAATATGTCTGCAATGTTGATAGCCTCCCTCGATCGATTGTATCAACACTTATACTGTGTCGTGTGTACATACGTGCACATTGACGCTCGGTTGTTATTGTTTTTTTTTTTTTTTTGCGAGAAAACTTCCGAAGTAAAACGAGTTTCGAGTCATTGCCTCAATTTACATAATGAGCTTTCGAGCTATCTACTTTGAAAATTTAATTAAATTCAAATGATTTGCAAATCTTGGCAAGCTTTTCTCAATTAAGTTGGACGTCGTTTTGCGATTATGTTGATTGAATTTTCTCTCCTCAAATGGTTTTTCAATCGTATCATGAAAGTTCATAGACTAGCTGACTGGAGGATCTGTATAAAACGTAAAAGCTGCGGGCCGGATTTTTTTGTGGTCGTTTTCATTTGTAATATTAATATATGTTTACGTTGTAAAACGTGCAAGGAATAGTACTGTCTGATATAATAGACTCGACTCGAGGGAGCTGCGCGAGTGTACAGTTCGGATCGATCATCGGCGGCGCGGGCGGCTCAACCGCATTCTACCTCTCGACCTCGACCCTACGCGCTTCTCGTTGGACGGCACGTTTCCCTTTGTTGCTCATTTTTTTCTTCTTTCGTATTCGGGACGATCCGCATTGTCCTCTTCACCCTTATTTTCCACATTTTTTCACGTTCACTGCTTACTTCCCTCCTACGTGGATTTAAAGGCTTTCCTATGAATTTTCAACGACTCATCAATCGTCGGGGTTGTTGTCCGAGATTTGAGGTTAGGTTTTACCTGCAGCCGTATACAATTTTTATGTATTTTGCTTCTTTCCACGGAAGAACCAGTCCGTATACCCAAAAGCAGTTCAAATTTTTGCTCGAGGCAATTTACGAAATGTCACGAGGGCATGACTTGAAAGAGGCAATATTCGTATACTAAAAGAAGCGCGATGGGACTTGCTTGCAGAAAATATCAGAAAGTATCTCGGTTTTTTGTAGTTATAATGAGCAATATAGGGGGGAAAGCTTCCTTTGAAACTTCCTGGAAAATCGAATCACGTATCGGGAGAGAGCGGCTTTGACGTGGAGTAGGTTGTGCGAGGTCGATATCGGCCTTGGGATACATAGTATAACGATAAGTCCGCGATATATAATATATGGCGGATCGGACTGTTCATTTATTACGCAACAACAATAAGAGCAGCACTCCGAGAGCTTTGCTCAAATAATAGTTGGCGAGGATCGATCGCGAGAATTTAAGGAATTCGATATGAGATAGATTGGAGTGTTGGAAAATTGAAGTGATGGTTAGAGTCAGATCTAATAATAGAACGCTCGAGAGAGTATCCTTGGGGTAAGGAAGGAGCGACGAGACGCATCGATTAACGCTTAGGAAGTAACTTAGTTTGAGCGAGAACTTTGGAATTCGTGCCAGCTGCATTTCTTTATTTTTTTGTCATGCTGAATGTACGTGGATTACGTGCAGTTGACAATTGACCGTTTCAGTCGATGGAAATTTTACAACTGCGAGTTGCTCTTAAACTGAAATAGCTTTGAAAAGTTAGTACAGATGAGAGAAGGAGAGCAAAACCTCATTTGTTTTTTAAACTTGATCGATCTTCTTTCTCGAGTGTTTGATTAGCGTGTTACCATCAATCTGGCACTAAAAAACTAATCAAAAGGCGACAGTATTGTACTAAGATACTCTCGGTTATTTTTCATCACAAGTCACTGCCGCAGCTGACGTTTGAAAGAATCTAGCTTAGCCTTATTAAAACTTGATGATTGACAGGATTGCGTAGTTTTAACAATCTTTTACTCGACAACTAATGGCGAGAGTGTTTTAGACTACACAGACAACGTGGAGATTTCGGTGCATGTGAGTCGCGAGTATAGGGCGGTCTGTATTCGGCGGTATTTATGCACTTCGGAAGTCCATCTAAAAATAACGGCATAGTCGCTCGTCGGCTGGTGGTTTAAAATTTCTCTCGTAAATGAATGAAAACGAAGAAGGCGCACGCAGTATGAAGCAGCAGCAGCGGCAGCGACAAACAGGAGGAGAGAAAAAAAAAAGAATAAAAATAAACGTCGACGGAAGGGCGACGCTCGCTCGTGCACGAACTTCAAAGTTAAATCGGCGAGCGGTGCTATAGTCTTTGTCAGGATTTCGCCTAAATAAAACTATCCGTATTAGCGCGTGCGCAGTTGAAGGAGGATGAATTTATCGTTGGCAAAAAACGGAGGCTATACCTATTGTTGGAAAATGGGCGAGGGGGTCCGTGCAACGACGACTAAAGTGCCATCTGGCCCGGAAGGAAACGACGAATTAATGACACCAGAACCTCTCCTCCCGACCGCCCGCCTGTACTGCACTCGCTCTTTTACTCGCTAGCTCGAAACTTGCCATACTTGCTTCGCTCCATTTATTTCAAAAGTTGTTCAAAATTGTCGACTATCCTCGAAGCACTTATGCGTGTAGCCAATGCTATTCACCTGTTTCGCCACTTGTTTTTCTTTTACGCAATCTGTTTCGCCGGCCATATCGAGCTTCAAAAGCCAGCAAATAATCAATCCGAAATCCCGTTTTAATGAGAGCGCAAAAAAGAAAGTTGACTTCAGCGATATCGTCCTCGGCGGATTTCTCTCTCTTCAAGCTTTCCTTTATAAAATTTGGCCCGACTGAAGTTTAATGCCTTATGGAAATTTAAATGTTGTATCGCGTGCGTACGAAAATCAAGTCCCTTTATTGAGAGACACGCTGAGTATTTAAACGAGTTCATCATTTATTTCGTTAATGCGATCATTAATATCCAACCACTGTCGTAAATCAGTTATACAGTGCAGGTTGCTAATTATACTGCAGCGTAAATCGTAAAAAGTTTCTTGCGTCCTAGAGCTACTTGTTTTTTTTTTACATCGATATAATATTGCTCGATCGCGACAGTGACTTTGAGTTTGTTTATCGAATTGGATTTTTAACTGAAAAATTATTGATGACTCATTAATGAAACGCGATCGAATCTGCAACGAATACTCTATGTGACGCAATGAAAAGAACAGTTTGTAAGCTATAGGTAGGACTGATCGATTGTTCTTGGAACAAGTTGCAAGATGAGAGTAAGAAAAGTGTATGCTGACCGAGCGAATCTTCACACACATGCCCGAGGATATTGAGAAGTGCCGCGCGGCGGCCTTGCCAAAATCATTAGCACACCGGCACATATCGACGCGAATTGATGCTGCCTTGACAGTTTATACCGCTAGCTCAAGGATCGTCGTCAGAAATCGTCGCGAGAGTGAAAAATAAAAATCCATCGATTTGCAAATCTAAGTCGAAGAAGAAGAAGAAGACGCGAGTAGATAACGACGAGTTGTCGGAGTATACGGGTGTGGGCGTTTGCGGCTGAACTGACTAGGCACGCAAGCAGTCAGTATCCGTGTCAACGAGATTATACAACTAGCCCAGTCTGCAGTTAGTCAAGCCGGGTTTTGCTACTGCCGCTGCCTTTCATAACTGCCACTGCACACTCGACACTGCAGCTCTGCTCTCTCGCAGATTTCATGGATAGCGCTCATTCAACAATTGTACCTTGTTCTTCGCAAATCACTGGTTGCTCCCTTTGCTGTCTATTCGGCCCGAGCCACACTCAGCAAATTCAAACATTATTTTTCCATATCAACAATTTCAAACGAAGCAACCGCAAAAACTCAGCGAGTTCTCTCGTTTTCTCACATTCAGCCTATTGTTCTCTATCCGCACAATCATGAGAAAATAAGCTTCAATGTTCACATTGCCTTCGCGGAGCAAGTTCATTTCAAGTTCTATTTTTAAACGCACAGCTGATCTCGGACGCCTCGTCGATGACTGTCGATTTCGGTTGTCTCAACGAAAAAAAAAAAACAAATTAACACGAACCTCATTTTCAAGCGGATCGTTTCGCGATAAAAGCTGTAAACTAGCATCGCATCTCTCCAGGTTCACCTAACAGAATAACTTTACAATTCATAATTCTATCTAGCGTGCGTGAGAACACGCGAGATAGCTGCATGCCGCGCGTAGTAAAACTCGGCGAGCAACATTTAAAGGTCATGGTCTGATGACGATTCGTAATCATATCCTATAGGCGCCTATGCTATCATTTTCTTACCTCATCCCGTGCGATACGTTGCTCCTTTCGAATTAACGGAAACCGTTTGCTGGCAGCATTCTACAAAGTGATCAGACCAGTCAGCTTCAGTTAGGCACTCCAACGTCTATACTCGTCGCTTATGTGCCAATTATTCAAATAATCCTTGCTGTAATTTTCGAAAAAAATTTATGCTTTTATAGAGCCTTAGAGTTTCTTGATGTCGTCATCAGCCTGAGTAGCTCTGTTAGTTGATACGTTACGGACTCTTTAGCTCTCGTGCTTTCTTGCAGTTTTCCAAAAGATGTTGTGATTTGCTTTTAATAAGCTCGATTTTTACGTTCAACTAACCTCAAAACGCGCATCATCATTATATACTTTTACGAGAGTTTTTAATCTGTAGCTAGAATTTCGCTGAATATTTCACGTGATTGAAAAATCTCTGGCAGTCACGAATTATGTCATCGACTGGAAGCCAGTCGAATACATTATCATGCGGCCATATTGTGACGAATGCAAAAAAAAAAAAATTAATGTGCTGAATATTTTGAGCCAATGTATGCGTAAGTTCCGGACTTTCACTCGTTTCAACGTCTGTTAACCGCAAGTATTTCTTACATGAGCGTTGTATATAGAAATGAGATTCACAACGATGATGATGATGATGGTAAGCATTATAACTGAATAAGCTTTTTCATTCAAATTTCAATGAGCCGACGGAATAAGCATGAAGCCTAGCTGAAAAAATAACTTGGCTGCAAGCAGTCTAGTGGTCACACGCACACACACACACACACGTGTTCTCTATTAAAAGACGATCTAACGAGAAAAGCTCTTCTGAAGCAGGCGTGAAATAAATTTCGAATAAGCGACTATATAACAACCTCTGTTGCGTATCATATGGACTGCAATTACTTCCATGTATCTCAACGTTTTTTTTTTTTTTTTTTCAAATTGAACGAGCTCGTTTATTTTCTCGTTTCGCAATTAAGTTTCTTCTAATTCCGTCGAAGTGGCGTCCGTAACAAGCCGTTTATTTTATTCATTGCAAGCACCGAGAGAAAGAGCGCAAAAATATTCCCCGCATAATAGAATTCAAAAAGTGTAGCTAATAGTATAGCATATTGAAAAATGTTACAAGTAAGCTTGCTGCTCGGTGAAGAAAAAAAAAGTTAGCCGTCATTAAAACGGACTGCATGCCTTTGGCCTCTCCAATTAAATCTGCCTATCGGACCAAACGACTGTTTTTCATAATTGCAGTTGTATATACCCGCATAATTGCATAACTACACTACTGCTAAAGATAATCAGAATAAGCTTGGCAAAATTGTACATGGAACTTTTGTCGTACATTGATGATTTGGAGGTGTCAAGGTGATTGTGGATCACATACGTGCTCGTTTATTAAAAGAGCTTGACAAACCTCGGGATACGTGAAATTGCATGTACGGCGAGTGCGATAAGATTAGATAAAACGAGCATTTTTTTCACCGAGATTACAAAGAGAAACAAAAAAAAAACGAATTTAGCTCGTTCGAATTGACATAACGGATTCTATTCCGACCGGGTCGAAGAAGGCACATGATAATAAGGAGGAAAACGTTCGTTTGCTGAAAAAAAATCGACAAAGAAAATGAAAAAAAATGGCGTGTGTGTGTGTGTGTACGAGATGGTTGTACGCGGGGAGAGATGATGAACGGTATAATACGTATATTCATATTGCGTGCGGTGATGACCACACCTCGAGAATCCTGAAAGGAATTAGCATTAATAGCCGAATGCGAGTGAGAGAGAGAGGGGAAGAGAAGAGGATGTGTAGAGGTGCTCTGTGGTTTGAAAATAAAGAAAACACAGCGGCGCTTTGGTGCGCGTATATGTATGTATTATTAGAATGCTAATCTGGGTGTGTGGTGTTTGCATAGAGTGCAGGGGCGCGCGCCAAACGAATCTGCGGCTTTCTTTTGGCGGTGTCATTTGTGTTATCTCATTGAGTCGCGTCGCGATATTTTAAGGTTGTATTGGCTATACCGTCAGGGTCAAAAGTTAGTAAAATGGAAAAAAATTGTTTCTTACAATCTTAAAAAGTATGATAATTACTTGATAACAATGGGTTACTAACAAAAAACACTAAAAGTACCAATTAAAATGATATTTGTGAAATACAGACGGATTTTTATTAATTTTTGTCACAAACTTTTGAATGTACAGTCAATGGGCTTTAAATGGCAACCTATGTTTAAAGCTTGTGATTGTAGATTTTTATTAGTTAAATCGCTTCATTAAATCAATTCTAACATAAAACATTCTGGTTGTGAAATTGTGTGACCATTTGTTCTATGACTTTTTTTGAATAATATATCGATCTCTATAAACTCCATGTTAATTTTGAAATATGAAATTGCAATAACTTTGGATAGAAGCTGTGAACCACATTGAAACTTTGCATACTATTTTATTATAACATTAGTAACCACTATACGAATTTTCAAGTATTTGTCACCTTTTTCGACTAATAGCCAATACAGCCTTAAGCTTATCTGCAAGCTCGAAAATGATTCGATAGAAACGAGCTCGATATAGTGCCTCCTCAAAGTGGTTGAACCTCTTAATAAGTTATAACGTAAATGCCATATGAATTAATCCTCCGAGTCGGATGAACCATGCACATATAGGTTGGACCTCCAGTGTAGCGGAGGCATAGGAATAGAAATATTAGACAGTAGGGCGTTTAACTGTGGCAAATAAAAAGCATATAACACGAATTAGAGAGGATACTTTGGATCGACAGTTAAAATATAGTTAAGCAACAAAAGGCCTTGACATTGCTCGGACAGACACGTAGAATAAGCGATTTTAGTTGCGACTGCTATTAGGGGGTTGTTGGAGCAGCTGCATTAGTGCGGCGTCCGCGTGGAGAGTGCAGGCGACAAGTGAATGGGACGTTGGCCCTATTTTTAGTTGGCCTCTCTCTCTCTCTCTCTCTCTTTCTCTCTCTCTCTCTCTCTGTTTATCTTTATCCCTGTCAGCCAAGAGCCAAGCCGAGAGAGGAGAACTCCAGGAGACGTAGCCCCCTCGAGCTTCCAGCATATGTATAGCTGCTGCAGGCTTTTCTTTTTTAAGCGACAAACAGATATCTCTCTCTCTCTCTCCCTCTCTCTCTCTCTCTCTCTCTCTCTGCGTGAATGCGATGATGTCAGACGAGCGGCAAACCGGTACTATGTATCGACTTCGACGAGGAAAGCTTCATTTCCCAATAGCTTATACCAAAGGACAATGCTCCGCGTAGGTGCATACGCGTCGAGAGGAGAGAGTCCATTCACTCGCCCGCGCCGCAACTAATACTGCTGCTGTTGTTGCGACAACCTCATAGCCGGCATACAACTTCCAGCTGTCACTGCACGCGCACGCCTTTCCAACCTGCACACACTTTCCAAAGATCAACTTTTCAGTTCTTCATTTTCACCGAGTTCCATATTTTTATTTTTTTTCCTTTGTCCACTAGAATCAATTCGATCTCATTGTCAACTCGATTTTTCGTTATTCTCGTGTAGGCAGTCCGATCGAGCCGAGCAAATTTTCATCGTCTCGACGTGGCTGCTATGCGAAAAATGTCCAACTTATGCGAGCTGCACTCTCGACTCGCGGAGCTTACGTAAGGCGCGTTGTACGTTCCGCGTTTAGCAATCGTATGTACGTCTACGTGATAGAATATATGTGTGTGTGCAAGGAGATTCGCGGGCATGTATATATCTCCGAGACAGATCTAATCTCATTGGCTGCATTAAGAGCCTACCTACGCACACTAGCTCGTGTAATGTCAATCATCCGCGAGCACATGCGATTGCTGCGTGTCTGAATATATATATTGCGAGACGACGACGACGATATGTGTGCGGACAGTAGGGGTAGAGAGCGTGGAAAGTGGGGTAGTTGGTGATAATTTGTTTTAGGCGCATGTCAATCAAATTCTGACGATAGATTCTTGTTCTTCTCGGAAAGTTCTATAGAAATAAGCTATGCCCAAACTTTTTGAATACAAAAAAAAAACATGTTTTTAACACGGTTAGAAAAAAGTTGTGTTTTCGAGCTCTCAACAGTTGGCGTTAAATATAAATATAAAAACAATGATTGTCTGATTGCGACAGACAATGTCGAATTGGCGATCAGCAAGTCACAAAGTTTCGGCAGACATATAAAAAATATAATTAAACATGGATTATAAAAATTCTATAGAAAACCCCACTTTGCCCAAAAGTGATTTTTTTTTCGAACGTTGGCTAATTTAGAGCTTTTTGTAGTTCGAAAAATGTACTACTTTTAATGGTATTAATTTTTTAATTTTATATTTTTGAGATGAAAAGTTGACACGCGTCGCGAAAATTTTTCCAACAAAAAATATCACCAGTACCCCGCCCATTTTGCTATCTCTTCCCCAATAGCTCTCGCGAACCAAAGACGAAAAGTAAAAAATATGCCTGGGCCGCCGCGAGCACGAGCAGAGCTACATAACGCTTCTGGAATTCGGTCGCTCGCGGGAAGAGAGCGGGAGGCAGTCAGCCGGCCGGCGAATTTCAATTTATTCCGGCGACTGGTATGGCGTGCTGCCCGGGCAAGCCTGCTGCAAACTGGAATGCGAGTATATCCAAGACCGCGCTCTCATATACTAGCTGCTGCTGCTGCTCTGTTTTTAATACAAAATCCTCGTTTGCCACTCATCCGAGTGTGTAATGTTACACGTGTAACTTGTCAACAGGGCTAATTACGCGTTGCGGTGTGTGCAATTTTGAGCTTGATGTATACTATTCAGTGGAAACGTGGAACTATATAAATGTCTCTTGGTTGATCAGTTTTTGGCGCCCTACGCACATTTCGAGCTAAGGGAATACTCTCAATTTTTACCGATATATGAGCCAATCCGCACAAAAATGCCACAATTTGAGAAAGTTGGGGCGAATTTTCAAAAAGGGTGCATGCCCTTAGAGCTGTGATTTTCTCAATCTACATTACAAACGGAACTTAAAAAAATCTGTACCCATTTCCGAACGGGCGTGAGACAAACTTATTTTGAGCATAGAAGCTATGATAATAATCGAAAAAAAAGAATGCATTTTTCCATGGTTTTTGGAATTTCATAGAAAACGGAATGACTTCAGAATCGAAATTTACGGCTCAAAATGTATCGAAAAACATGTTTTATTTTTTTTTCTACTCACAATTCCGACCCTCATAGAGCTTTTTAAAGAGTAAATAACAACGCGTAAAAACGCAAAACTATACAAATTTTACACGTTTCTTGAAATTTGCGTGCTTTCAAAGCCCAACGTGGATAGACAACTCGAATAGGAAAAACAAATAAAATATGGGTTTCAATGTATTTCGAGCCTTAGAATTCCATTCTCAAATCAGATTAACGCTATAATTTGTCGTTTTTTTTAAATTTAATTTCAAAAAACTATAAAAATCCAGAAAAACTCAGATTTTTGTTTTGTTCGATGTCAGAGTTTCCATCTTATTTCAACACCGTCACAGGCAAAAAAGGGGGTGTCACATTCAAGAAGAGAATGCTCAAGAACATTAAGAATCTTTTGATTGCCCGTAGAACAATGTGCCCCTATAATTAAGAGAGTATACATGCACTTTGAATATTTGAAAATACTTTCTCGAATTAAGGCATTTTTTTTTGTTCATTTGCTCATATATGTATGTGCCTCGCCCTGTCTTGTCTTATTTACTTTTAATCCGTAGACATCTCTCGACAATTGCCATTACATACATTTCTATAGATAAGAAGATTGAAGCGCGACAATTCTTGTTTTGAAAATTATCACTACTGATAAGATAGAGCTATACATAGTGTAGTGCTCTCTCAAGGTGACACATTCCATCCACACGGAGAGAAATTTTCTAGATATATATAACATATGGAAGTATCGGAGCGATTTTCGTATGGAGCTCTCTTACAGATTCTGGGACAAGCCTTGAGTTTATTGTCACTCACACATAGACAACTCGAAGCCTAAAAGGCTCGTGTTCAAATCGCTCGTATTAAAACAATTATTTGTAAATAGTATCGAAAAAAATCTAGGAGATTCCCCATAAGCTCTACTTTCCGATGGTCTTTGCCAAAAGTCAGTATTTACTTTCGTTTAATTAGAAAAAATTATTAACTTAAAAGTTGCTGAACGCTGTAGAATACTTGCGTCTGCTCCCCACCACTCCCCACCACTTTCAAAACGCAAGGCTTATCCCAGAATCTGTAATAGGCCATGCGTTTTACGCATCGATATCATCCATGCGAAAATTCAAGCTAAAGGCCCGTACAATATTTCTAGCAATTTTCTCTCCGTGCAACCAACCCGACGCAGATTTATAACAGACCTTGAATTTTTTAAATATTCCACAACTCAAATGCTTATGACTTTTTTTCTTTTGATTCACAGAACTTTTTCAATTAACAATTTGTCCTTTTTTTCTGTTTCAGGTAAGCGTCTAACAGTGAGATTTCATAATTGATTAACGGGGTAAGTCGCATTCCCATTGAAGTCGAAGAATAACCGAACCGAAAGTTAATGTGAGAAAAGGCACATTTCCGGCCGCGTAGATAGTAGCACTATAGGTATAATTTTATTGGCGTTTAATTGACAAACAAGGTAAGAAAGTTAGCATTTCCATCCGTTGAATGATTCATCAGCGCGTGGCTCGTTGTTTTTTCTTTGATCGCAGCGACGATCGGCGATGCGCGCATCACGCTCAAAGTATACAGCAACAGGTCGTCTCTGTGCGCAGCAGTGAGCTTTGGTTGCTGAACGAGCGCTATTGTTGGAATACGAAAAAAAAAGCTAGGATGATAAATTAGGCGTTGATCGCTCCCGTAGGCATTGCTCTTCCAGCGCGACTGCGGCAACGGCGCGGCGATGAAGTAGGTGGATGTGCAAGTATGATAAGTCTGCAGCCGTGCGTGTAAGCTGCTCGGCCGAGCGCGAATTTCTTTAATTACTCGTGCAATGCCGAGCGAGCAAGCCCAGCGCTGCATCACTAATATTCTTCCTACTCTGCTCTGTCTTCTGCTCGCTGAATTGCCAGACACTGTATTCTAGTTCGCCGCAATCGAATAAATAACTCACTCGCGCTCAGCTGGCGGCTCTCAATTGATCGTTTACGAGGGCAAAAAAAAAGCTACTCCGAGGAAAACGAAACAAAAGAGGAGCAGGAAAAAAGGGGGGCAAGACAAAGCGCTCGCGGAAGATCGAGTTGACCGAGTTGGTAATAAGCAGCGGAGCTTCCCCATCTACTACATAACGTACGTAGGCTCAGCCATTAGCATATTTCTCCGCGGTTAAAACTGCGAACGAGGTTACGCACCGGCAACAACGTTCGCAACCGACCCGCGTATGCTGCACGCATCGCCTCCAATTTCTCATTCGCGCTCTCGTGCTTCCTGCTGCTGCTGCTGCCATACTTTTAACAATAATATAATAAAGCATCTACTCGTCCAGTTTACGATACACAGCATCCAGTTTGTTTTGTCTGTCGAGATTGTAAATCCTGCTGCAAAGCATAAATAACCGCCGCCTACTGCAACACGCACGCTAAAGATAGCGCCGCTAGACCTTATCGCATGCTTGATTTATTCTGCCATCCTAATCACACAATTCACCTCGAAATCCCAAATGTCCTTTTCTCAACTTTATCTCTCTCAGCAACTATTCGTTCTTTTTTTTTATCTACGCCAATATTCGATTTCAATTGGTTCGACTGATAATATAATACGCATCTCTCGGATTTATAGAGGCAATGACGTGTTTTTTGCCGGTGACCTACCATCTGCAGCGCGCACACGTCACACTTATTTATTTACCTCCGCTCACAATCCATCCGTTCAGCTAATCTGCAGTAAATCCCGCTGCTCGCGAGCGATATTTATGAGCTGTCCAGCCTGCTGCGTTGCATAACAATGTTGGCCTTACTCGCAACTCGAAATTCTCTTTTGAGCAATCTTTTTCGTACTTCTCAACGAAATTTCTTTCGCTATGCTGATATTTCATACTTAAAAATAATCAAATACACAATAAATTTTTCATTCGTAATTTGAATGTAGAGCGTACAAGAAAAGAAATGCCACATAAACCAACAGGCGTCCAAGTTCATTACGCGGTATAAAAAAGTCAGTATTCTTCTCTCTCGAAGAAGAAGAAGAAGCGCGAGCGAGCCGTGACCACAGCATCAGCTCAGTTTTTGATGTACGACCGATCGAAACTCGGTCACGCAGCTCTAATCCAGTCCTGATTGCTTTGACGCCGCACGCCAGTATAAGCCCATAGCTCTTCGTTAGGGCCAGTCGCGCGGATCGATACTTTCTTGCAACACCTGCGTCTCATTGTTCTCCTCTCACCGCACTCAATGCCAGTTTTAGTCCCGGCAGCAGATGGGAACAATCGGTTATTGACCTGTTGCCGCCTGTTGTCGATTTCACGTCGCTATGGTAGCCATGCTACTCGCACACCCCAATCTCGCCCGAACGATCTGCATAAAATTTCAATATTTAAGTTAAAGCACACTCTCTGCCGAGGATAATCGCCTGATTATGTGAGTTTCATTTCTTGAATCGAAATGAACTTTTTTTTTTTGTTGCCGAACGATCAAGTGTATTTCAGAAGAATTGGATACAAACCAGAAGCACGTGTGCGTTGAAGGTTGCCTCAAACGCGTATTTTGCATGTTTCAGTAGTTTACGCGAACTTTAAAAATAAAACCAGTCTGGCCGTTTCTTTCTGCACAGATAAATGTAGCAACATTGAAACTGGATTTTTTTTTTACAACTCCAGTAAAAATTACAGTGTCTTGCAAGTTGATGCGAGGTCAAGGCAAAGATCCTTCACTGTTCTAATTAATTTTCTTGTTTAAATGTCCAACGAACCAGATGAAAAACAGCTCTGCAAACTAGCTCTGCAGCAGAGTTACGAGTCTTGGTCGTTCGATTGTCAGGCTGGATCAATGAAAAACTGCGCAGCGTAGCTGTGCAGATGTCGGCGCTGCTATTGTCGACTTGACTGAAAATAGACTCTGTCGGTGGCAGAAGCTTCATCTACGCTTTTACAACGTTTGCGCGTTTGCCGAGATGATGCGTTGACGAGCGAGATCTACGTCACCTTATACGTGTTTCGAATAAAACAACAAGTAACGAGTATTTTTTTTTATTTTTCAAAAGACACAAAGCACTTGATAACATCATCGTGTGGAAATAGAAATACGTGTTTTGTCAAGTTGGCAATCGGTCTAGCTACCTGTAGAAATTTGATTGTCAAGGATGTTGCAGCTGCGGCTACTTGCTGACAAACAGTTTGTCGTTCTTTTGTCGCGGTTATTGTTATGCCAATGGAATTGAAAAGACTATTGTAGCATTGTTACAGTGTGTCTGTCAGTGAGTTGCAAGAATAAGACGTTAAATGCCGTTAAATGCGGCTGTGTTGCGTAATTTTAATTAGCGAGTTTGCAATCACGAAAACTGACGGTAAACAACTATTTTTAACGATAAATTCATCGTAGTTAAGTTCGAATAGCTCTCGAGCTATCGAGAGAGATGAGTGTTTATCGATCAGGAGAGAGAAAGAGTAACGTACAGTAAATAGTGTCGGTGCGGTGAGGTGAGTAGGCGGCGTGGTAGTAGCAGCACATATGCGTGGGACAGCTGCTGCTGCTGCCGCTGCAACCTGTGCAAAATCACACGCTCGGCTGCTCCCGATTGCTATCCGGCTTTCCAGCCTTTCTATATGCCCGAAATCAGCGCCGTGACTCGATTACCAGCTTGTATAGCATGCATATATCTTCCGTTCATTTGCATCGATAAGAACAACTGGAAGTAACACTTCAGCTGTTGTTGTTGTGTTCTAAATTGACGACGCAACGTAATTATCAGCAGGTTCTATCTCGCGACCTACACGCGGCGTGTATCCTCGAGAGAGACGAGTTGATCAGTGCGAAATAATGATGAGCGTGTTGAGCATGAAAATGGAGCAGCAGCGCTATGCTTGCTTATTAGAGGAACATAAGAATTTCACTGAAAATAGCATAATTAATGAGAGCTCAGACGCAGCTGCGAACTAATACCAAACGAGCGAAATAAAAACGAGCTACTGATGTAGAATAGCGATATGCTCGAGATTCATGTACTCGGGCGCGCGGCGACCTTGAACTTGACCCTCCCTGGCGCGCAAGGACCTTGGATTCTTCTGCCCATGCCGTCCACTCTCTTCGACTCTCGATGCTATAGATCGCCAGACACCGCCTTCTTTCGATTATATAGTCCTTCTTGGGTACGATGGTTCATTGCAAATTTGTCGTGCGATCGATGCAGTCAAATTAGCTCTAACGCTCAAGACGAGATAATCATATTTAATAAGGTAGGTGTACCCAATATGGGACTAGTTTTGAAAAACTGCCATAACTTTTTACCATTAATGCATTTTTCAACAAGGGTGGTCTCGTTTTAAAGCTGCCCGTTTACCCTTTAAAACGAGCCGTCGCAGGATTTTTTAGATGAAAGCTAGCCCGATTTATTACACTTTGAATGTAACTACTTTTTTTTGTCATAAAAAGACAGTGTACCCAATATGGGACTATTAGAGAAAAAGCAATTTTTACGTATATCAATCATACGAGATATGCATAAGTAAGTTAAAAAGCCAAGATTTATTACTTTTCAAGTATTATAAGCTAATTAGTACGATGTGACAATGTTACAG
>JAWWMK010016648.1:0-20332 GCA_035047105.1 Galeopsomyia nigrocyanea | reverse complement strand
AACAAGACAAAGAATGTGCCATAAATTGCGTTCAAATATGTTTAAAATCCGCAAAGCTACAAGTCTTAGAAAAGGGGGCCATTTGCCCCGAAGATTTTGAAGTTGCCAAAATCCAATTTTTTTATAAAATGAATTTTTAAAGTGGAAAATGTTGTCGAAAAAAAATTTTGACTGGTAGGATTTTGTAGGATTTGCTCCACTGAATCCAAATACATCATCCTGAAGTCGATTATCTCTCTTAGAACGACTCCAGTTAAGTTTAAAGTTAAGGGGGTCATTTTGCCCCACCCTCCCCTACAATTTCTGGATTTCAAATGATTTGCAAATAAATTAGAAAAAGTTTCCATTTTGCTTGACTTTGCTCCATTCATTCTGTCATGCCTTGATTTTCTGTATACAAAAAACATATTTATACGTCAATTTTGTACTGCTATCTTGTGTTTCTAATCGAATGTATACTTATGCAACAAACATGTGATACTATTGCTTATTGCTATATTAAAATCGTAATTGACATTGAAATTGGAAGTAAAGATTTCGTTCTTCTTAATATGACGAGTACAATGATGACTATCGATTTTTAATCGGCACTATCTGTAACGTTTGATAAATGTATACTAAGAAGGACACTGTTAAATTCACCCAGAAGAAAAAATTTTTAAATAACATTTTCGTTAGTTCAATGAAAGATAAATATTGTTTTGTCTCTTCGTACAAGCTTTTGAAATGAAGCGAAATTGCATAAAAATATAAAAGTAGCTTATATTTTAATTTAACAAACACTGTGCGCTATCCATTTATCTCACAATTAATCATCCTGATTAAGAGGTCACATTGAATAAAATATACATGCCATTAAAAAAAGAATCTGAGTTACATGCAAAAGCACATTACTTTACACACAATAACGAAAAATAGAAGGAACTCCGAAAAGAACATTTATTCAATCGTATTAGAAAATGTAAACAGCTTTCGTTGCGACCTCGTTAACTTCTGTTTTTTTTTTCTTCTCTTTCCACATTCAGTCTTCTTTTCATCGCTATTCAATTGAAAATTACGCTGCGTGGCAAAAAGAAATCTCGTGTGAATGCGTCGGTTTCACACACACAAATGCACGCAGGCGCATTCACCGCAGTCGGTGGATCTCCGAGGTCGTTCGACTTACATACATTTGTACAAGGGAATCGTAAGCACATAATAAGGAGAACGTTATTGTCGTCCTTGCATATCGTCGTGCTCGTAATCACATTACTCATACGGTCATTGAATCCGGCTTTTCAACTCGCGAGTACTAATTCCCTTTATAATTCTCTGTCGTACGAGAGAGAAAGAAAATGCGTGTGTGCGCGTATGGTCGTGGGTTTGTAATACCGAAGTGCAATTCCGCGAATAAATTTAACATAAATACAGTCAACGAGATTTGTCATCGTTATCTTCGATTCGAAAGTAACTCAAATATTTAATTTCATGCACTGAAATAAGGCTTTAATAGTATATTCATAAAAAAAAATAGAAATACTATTACAATGTTTGACACGTGGATTTGACAGACACGAAAAGAACGAGTTGTCAAAACTCGAAGGCAAAAGAAATCGACAGCTGCGAAGATACATTTTACTAAACATTCCAACCGACAGACGCACATCGTCACTGAGATTTATTCCGATTGCGAAAGTTAGTTCAGCTATATATAAAAATCTCATTGTCAGTGATAGCCCCTCTCGCGCGCGTCCGTCGGCATCGCGCACGAGTGCCGATTGGAAATTGATTGATGTGCACAACGTCGCGTTAAGAATGCCAAATTCTCAGCCAAACTCACTTATGCCCTCGTAATAAAAAAATTGAAGAAAAGAAAAGAAAAGCAAGCTCTCTTATCGAACTTTTTCCCTTTTTTTTATTTTACGCGGCAGTACGTTTTCGCGATAGACGATGGAAATAAGATATTTTTTTTTTCGAAGCCCTTTGAAATAATCAAGCTCCGAGCGGGAGCGAGAGAGAGAGAGAGAGAGAGCTTATAAAGTCCGCTCGTGCGAAGCAGAGCCAGTAGCAGCGGCAAGCTCAAGACGGCCACTTCTGAATTCGAGATCAGCTTCTCTCGGCTCCAATACGCCGATATATACGCGACTATCGAGTTTCCTTATATATCGAAAATCGATTTTTTTTCTTTTTTTTTCCACTGGCCGCCGAATTGGGCCGCACACACCCCTTCTCATCGCTTACTCGCTGCAACGGCGATGGCGGCAGACTCTCTCTCTCGAGTGTTTTTATCAGCCAATCTAAAATTCAATCTCCCGCGCTCGCGTAGTCAAAATGATCAAAGTCACTCACGGAAATAAAGTTTTAATTAAACTGCAAAAATCTTGAGCGCGCGCGCGCTCGCTCGCTCGCGCAATGTCGAAAAGCAAAAGTTTTTCAATTAAACGTTGAAAGTCGAAGCTTCGCGCGCAATTTGTTTCGATCTGTAAGAGAAGAGAAAAGAAAAAAAAAAGTTTTCGCTACGAGAGAAAGAGAGAGCGTAAAACTAATTCACATGAGTGTATAATTTGCATCTCGCGTTAAAAGCATCTTCCATTAATCATCGCAAACATACACCACATGTGTTTGCGTAAAAACAATTACATCTCTCTCTCTCTTTCTCCATCTACCGCAGATATATAATACAAGTACACGTATAGAGATATATCTCGTCCCACATGATTCAACACTTTGAGAGCGGTGAGCGCGTGCTAGTCCCGCGGGAACGAGAATGCGAAACCCATAGGGTTCATTTTAATTCTACGCCCGGCGAATTGCCGAAGTGGGTATTTAGCCGCATGCAAAAACCAATAGCTCCAGACTGATATTATGAACCCTCATTCGCATCGTCATCTATATAGACTCGCAAAATGTGCCGCCACCACCGTCGTGTCTGCTACTAACCATTGCCCGTTGGCTATATTCTCATTCTGCCGTCAATCTTGAAAGATAAGCTTATATTTAATGAGCTTTTACGCTTTCAAGTTTTTTTTTCTTCTCTTTTCAAAGCTTCTCTTTTATCTAGATAATTTTTTCGGAATAATTAATTTGATATCTTGATCTATAGCCTTCCTATTAGAAGTTCTTGAAGTGTTAAGTGTTATGATTTCAAAGGCGAATAAAAAAAAAAATTGAAAATTGGGTAATACCAACTTCGTTTAATCATATTACTGGAATTCTCGGGATTTTTTCACTAGAAAAATTGAATAAACGATAGCAGTATATTAAAAGAATGTTACAATGTAGTTCGTTAATAACAAAAAATCAATTGTTACGGACTGCCAATCGCTCTTTCAAATCTGTTGCTCGTTTCAGAAAATAACTTTTTTTGAATGTGAAAATCACGCTATTTTGATTGACAACTTTAATATCATTGTTTGCTATGTTGAACATTATGGAGTCTAAGCACATATGTTTTTGATTCAGGTTGTGGCAGATGTGGGAGTAAGCACTGTGCCAATACATTTGGCGCCGTTATGTCTATGGAACTGCTCCAAATTGCAGGGAGACTCATAAAGTGCATTGTAAATATGATTTACCTCAATATGTCCATTTGAGATAAACAAACTATTAGCTTCATTTATAGTTAAATTGTACAGTAGAATAAATTAGTTCAATTATTTTTAATGTGTTAATCATCATAATAAGCTCAATTTTTTGTATAATAGTAGTATAATTAAATTAATCAACATTGACACATTGAGAGTTTGTAAAAAGTAAAAGAATTATTCATACATACGGTGAATATGTACTTTCTAGCATAAAGATTTCATTATCTAATTTCGATGTTTTTTTTTCAACGAAACTATAATAAGCGTAATAAAAATATAGTCAACAAATAGCATCAAAAGCCACGCAAACACATAAAGTATACTATTGAAAGAAAATCGTATCCATGTAAAACATGAAATAGAACGTAATAGTCCTCATTCGAATATGTATCATTGTAAAATCATCTATATCACATGCAAATCAGTCGATAGCTATAATATCGCGTTGATCGACATTTGAATTCATTGCCAAATATTATTCGTAAGTACCCACACATAATACGAAAGAGACGAGAGACATTGACCCGAATGCCAACGCGAGCGATCAATAAAATTCCGCGTTTAGTGCCCCAAGAGCAAATATCATACGTGATTATCGATAAATCAAACGCGCGAGTGTCTATAATACCTGTCAACTCGCGTTCGCGCAGAATTATTCACCTTGGCACGAATATATGTATATCGTTTCGCATCCATTGTCATCTAAAAAGAGAGAGAGAAAGAAAAAAAAGATCTCTCTCCCCCACGGCGGCACAATTCTGCACTATGGCGTAACAATTGCAATCCCAGGCACATGTATCATCCGCACGAGCGACAATGTGATTCTCACCTAGTACACACTGAAGTTTAATATCCTTTGACGAGAAGAGAGAGGGACACGTGACCGGGTGGCACGCGCGCGCCTAATAAACTGCGCGCCTTCGAGGCTCGAGGGGGCTGTAACGCTGACTACTGCTGATATTCTCTATATATACACGGTATGACTTGGCTTGCTGTATGTGTGTGTATATATATGTATCGCGCATCGTACATATATTAAATCAACGATCCTCGTGTATGTACTACAACGTGCGAGCCAAGCCAATTTCCAGATGCTATACTCAATTTTAGCGTTGGCGCGGCGCTGTTAAACTTGGATTAGTATGAGCTTTGAGCGGTTGAAGCTGTGCCACGGATTTTGCCCGAACGATGTTATGAATTACTTTTGCGAGATACGAATTAGGGATGTCTTGATTGCGGATTTGGATAATAATAATTGGTCGATACTCGAAAATTGATTGTTTATGTGAGTTTCATCGTTATTGAGTAGTTGAAATTACATAAATTTAATGTGTCTACTATTATGTAATCTATATTCTGTAAACATTGCAGAACGGAATGATTCTAAAGCAAATTTAAAGAAAATTTTTGTTTACTGACATTATTCTACTCCAGGTATAAAGGGTATTAGACAACATCATTTTAGTATAGCAAGGTTTTGTCAACGATTATTAAAATTATATAAAGTACCTACTTGACATTCGGTAGTATCGCATCAGATAAATATGATGAAAAAAAAGAGATCGTTAAAAATATATTATCACTCAAAATTTATATTAAGAAAAACGCTTCACATTTGATAAATTTCGATTACTATTAATTAAAATTAGCGCACGTGGGTATTTGCGCTCCAAATTAAAAATCCTTGATGAAAATCAAATTAAAAAAAGTCAGTTTTAATAATTCACGTGCGTTGGAAAATTTATACGATTTTCATGTGCATATGTAATTAAATTCGAATTCTCAGTTAAATATTATCAGGCGAAATTTGAATGGAGGAGTAATAACGCAACTTGATTATACAGAACACATGTATGATTTCAAATTAAATTCTTCGTTGAAACGTCAATAATTACTGCTTTGATTTAATGCTCAACAGGCTTACAGAGAATATCTTTATACATAAAAACTGACGAGTTTAAACGAATAACATTCAATTAGTTGATGGAACATCAAAGCAAAGTTATTAGAAATTGTCTAATATTGCCGGCAACAGTATTAAAGAGCCGTGCTCATTGATTACATTATAAGCTCATTTGAGAGTTGTTAATTTAATTGAATAAACAGTGTGAATAAAAGCAATCAAATTCAATTCTCAAAGTTATTGGATAATATTGAAAACAATTTGTAATAATGACTCATAAAAAATTAAAACAAACATGCTATAACTCGAGTCAACTGAAGAACTGCACTACAAAGATTAATTAAAACATGAAAAATATTTAAATCAAAATGTTTTTTGCGCAGTTAACATTAGGCAAGCGCCAGAAGGCAAGTGGCTGAAATTACCATTCAAGAATCGAACCGTTCTTCCGTTTACGGTTTCGCAGCCACCCACTAGATGGCAGTAACGTACAAAAAGACGAAGTTTCTCACGCATCATTGCCCCGCAGCACCCAGCCGTATTTCGTGAATAAATAAACACAAAGAGTTTAGTTTATGCTCCTTCACTGAAAAATACACTAATCATTAACTAAACTCTGAAAAATCTTTCAAAAATTTAGATTGTGAAAACGTGACTTATGTTAAACACAGAAGGTAGATTTTTTTAAATAAAATATCATTAATTTCCAGTGTCACAATTCTCTCGGAGGATAGGAATAAATTAATGAACCTTTGATAAATAAGGGAGTAAAATAATAATTGGATACATCTCGAAAAGAACGTGTTAAAGAATTTCTTAGAATATTACGAAAAATTAGGAAAAGGGACTTACGTAGGAGCAGTACTATTCTATTGATACAAGCTTTCTTCCTACCCAAATCAAGGTGATTTGTCTGCTTAGATATGCAAGTATGTATATATCATAGACAAGACTTTCCAGTGTCTTTGTTTCTACATTTAGTACATGTTTCAAAAATACAAAAAGTATATAAATAGGAAGGACTTGTATATTTAGCTCAGATAATTAAAAAAAACTATTGAATATAAAGACATTTTCATGCTTTGACATTCATAAAATTTATCGAGATACGAGAAAAAAAATGATAAGAAATATGAAAAGTGCATTTAGACGTTTTCAGTTTCCACGTAGAATTGGTTCACGAATCTCAATTCTATACTAAAAACGACGGAAAGTTTGCCAAGGAAATGGGAAGGAAAAATCGTGCAATGAAAAAGAGAAACGGATGAATAGAGAGTACCCGAAGCTCGTAAAAAAAAAAGAAGTTTTACTTGAAGAACTTATACCGTGCGAGAGGAACAATGAGAAAAAGTTTTTTTTTTCTCGAAACAATTTCGATGTATCCACCCTTAGTAAATATAAATTAAAAAATTCATTTCGTTTCGTACAGCCGGTAGAAAATGAACTTTGCCGAGCTTTATTTCCAATTTAATATTTCCCAAGATAAGTTTCAATATCACTCAAGAATTGAAATCGAGGGGAGAAAGGATAGTAGTAGTAGTAGTAGTAGGCTCGCTACTCTCATCGAGTCGTCGGCGAAATTCGTGTCGGTGTGTGCGCTGGAGTGGAATAGCCTCCGGGTGTGTATCGGTTAAACGGAGCTTGAGATATACTCGTTGAGGTTAGCGACTTGATTTCCGTAATTCGTTACGACTTTTCACTCTCGTTTACTTAGCGTGATTTTCAGTGAAAGAATTGTTTTTTTTTTTTCATGTTCATCGATACTTTTCAAAACTACGATTAATCTATTCAATTAATTTTACTTTCACGTCGCTTAAACATTTGAATAATAATTATTTAAACAAAAATCGTTGTGCAATCGATTATTAAGTTGTATATCGTTATTCTAATCGAACGTCAAAAATAGAAAATAAAGCGAACATAACGTCGAGAGAAGAACGAAATGGAAAAAGAAATAAAGGTTGATATTAGAATCGTAAATTAGGGTACGCGCGGAGTAGATATCAGATTTAGCCGAATAGAAAGAGCGAGAGTGAGTGAGAGATAGATCCTTTTTACAGAGCGGCTTCTTTGAAAATACTCGAGGATTTGAGGGGTTGCTATCGAGCGGCATTAGACGTAATCGCTGGAACGGACATTTGAGAATGATTGATGATGTATTTTACGCGGCAAAAATCCTTTTCACGATTTAAAAAAAAAAAAGTACATATCCAGGTCAGGGCATCTACAAAAATCACCAGCGATCCATTTTCAAAGTAATAACTCCAGACATTTGATAAATAAAGATGGAATAGTAGTCGTCGCAGGTGCGGCGTCTTCACAAGCGGTATTATGTAATAAGATTGTCGAGAGAGAGTAAATACAACGAGCTTGCAAGCTTGCTTAATGTACATCGACAAGTCGACGGGTCTTTGGGTGGCTTGAAGATCATACAATCAGTAGGCTGCTGCGTACACTTTGCGCTCGCGCTCGTGTGTCAATTTGCATCGAGAGCGAAGTGTGTATGTATGTGTAGGCCTTTGCTTCGTATATAACCCTCGGTAAAATAAAATAAAAAGGAAGGGAGCAGTAGCTACAGCAACTCTCGCAGTATATAGCGTCGAGAGAGAGAGAGTCGATAAGCGAGAGCGCGCGTGCGAGCTTTACGACTATAGAAAACCGGCCATTTGAATAAAGCAATTTGGCCGAATACGTTATACTGCCAGCGGCGTTTAATTCAATCGGACGCCCCGCATGGGTTCGAGGGGGCTATGACTATAGCTTCGTATACGATGACAGCTCTCTCTCTCACACAGAATTTTCCTCCTGATCCGATTGTTTCCTATTATTAATCTGATTACAGTGTTGCGCGTATTCTCGCTAAACTCCCATTTACTAATCGATTTCCATTGTAACCGGCCTTTTCGAACTCGACGCTCAATTTGAGAGTGGTGGGATTTGTTGTTTTCTGTGACAGTTTTCTTTGTGGCATCGTCGTGTAATTTCGTCGTTTAATAAATAGAACGCTCTCCACGAGAAAATAGCTTATAGACATTTTTATTAAGCCTTATGTAGGAGTTTTTTTTTTATAGAAAATTGACCACTCAAACAGATTCCCAAACAAAAGAAAATTACTCCAAAAGTTGCGTTTCAATTACACAGATCTAATATTCCAAGACACAGCGATAAAAAAAAACTTTTGTCAAACAGAGCAACAACAAAAAATAAGTAGGCAACGAGAGGAAGTTTTGAAGAAGTTGCGCAATAAGCGACAACACGAATGAGAGAGAGAGAACTCGCGAAACAAAAATAAAAATGTATAGGTATATAAGAGCGTAGTACAGTTAAAGTTAAAATGAAATAAGGCAAAAAAAAAAAAGAAGAAGAAGAAGAAAGCGAGTAGAGTTAGGGAAAACAGAGTTAGCAGTAGCCTTTCGTTTCGACGATAATAAATCAACCAGTTGCGCGCTGCTCGCGGGCTTCGTCGTCCCAAACACGCCCCTATGATGTAGCCAGACGGGTTAATTTCATTGCCGCTTTCAACCCTCCGCGCGTATAATACCGCGAGACCGCTATACCCGCGCCGCCACAGTATATGCTTGTTTGCTTGCTTCGTTTTTTTTTTATGCGGAACGCGCGCGAGAAAAAGTTTTACGAGTCGTGTGTTAAGGAATACGTGCTTGGATTTTACAATAAAAAAAAACAACACTCTTGCGGGTTTACGTGTAGAGGAGCGCGTTATTAGCCGCGGAAAGTGAAAATTAGTCGCAGGGAGGGGAGGATAGCTGCCTGTGCTGATGAGCCGAGCTAATTTCGTCGGTGGCTTTCGCGGTACACCCATTAAAAGTTTGTCTATGCATACACACACACACGTCGATTATATGAATTTTAACGACAGCTGATTCGATTTTCGGATAAGACTCGGGGAGTATAGTGTACCATTGTTCATTTCAAGCTCCTGTAAAGTCGAGTTTAAAAGTCAATAAAAAATAAGGTAGTACAAATTTATGCGAAAACCAGCAGATATCGTTTTTTTATTCTAGCATTCGCGCTGCCGTATGATTTACTACCCTCCCATAAATTTTAATTTTATATATACCTTCATTCGCGCGCTTCTCTATATAAATTACACCGTACGGTATTTTTCTCGGACAAAACGTTAACAAGATTTAAGTCCAAGATAGCTCCTAGTTTTGCAACAGGTTTCAATGTTTACCGTTTACAAAGCCTAGAGTGTCTGACTAATTATACGTCGTACTACTTGAATATATATATACGTCAAGACGAGGCATTCTCGTCGGAGGAAACAATCGTTCATTTCGAAAATAGATTCGTAAGTGTTGTTCGTTATCTCGATTGGACTTATTCGCGCATAACAATAAGGTCGCACTTATGCAACGTGTCTACGAGAGTGAGAGACACAACTTTGTCGAGCAGGCGCGCTAGTAGAAGTAGCATAAAGGCAAAGAGGATGCGTGCTTTATGATTGGATTCAATGCTTCGGTTCTAACTTCAAATTGCACTATTGTCGAGTGGCGTTCGAATGCCGTTTTAAAATCACTCTTCGCTATTGCTTCCTGGAAGACGTGCGAAGAGTAAAAAAAAAAAAAAAAGATGATGACGAAATTTGCGTCATTCACGTTGCCACTGTAGCTTAAGTCGAAGAGTCGCGATGATGAGAAATGAGCTAATTTGAAAGAAAAAAGGAACTAGTCATTCTATAACATTGAAACCCCTAATGAAAATTGATTGGATTCGGAAAAGTAGAGGCGAGCGAGAGCGAGAGCAAGCTAGAGCGGCCTAATTGCCAAGCTCAGGCATTCTGTCTCGCTAATTGACCGCAAGTCCTTGCTTTGCGTCTTATACACGGGCTGCGAGCAACAGCACGCCAATACAGCTTGCAGCAGCAGCCAAGGAGCTTCTCTCTCTCACTCGACAGGCAGTAGGAGGAAATTCAATAGTTCGAATGCTCCATAATGCGCAGAAGTCAATTTTCGAAATATAGGTTTGCAGGGCTATATATGTGTATGTCATGCGGTGTATGACTTTTTTTTTCTCCATCGATTTCACTCATCGACTATGACGACCACGACAACGCTTTTATCGAGTAGTAATTTGTGCGACGCGTAGTACAGTTAAGAGAGCGAACACGCGATAATTGCAACGTTACCGCAGGCGTATTTAACGAGTTTCGCGCGATAGAGAGAAAATAAAAAAAAACGACGATGCGGAAGGATTTTCAGTGCTCGGGGAGGAAAAAGAGAGGTAGGACGGACGTTTATTTGATTGATGGGCGATGCTCCCTTTTCTCTCCTGGTAAATAAACTGCGGGATATAACACCTTTTCTTACCTTTTTTTTCGTTAACTGAATTCACATTTTCGTACTTTTTATTTGTAATTTACGGAAAGCGTAGCGAGGATCGTTGATTAGATTCAGTTTAGTTAATTGTAAAGTAACAATGCATTTTTCAGTATAAAATTAATTTGCAATATATAGAATTAACATGAAATATTCAAAACAAAAATACGTCGAATTATAAGTATCATATATTCAAAAATTATTAATATTTATAGCGATTCAATGTAACACATAAAATTGTTCAAAGTGTAGAGTATTTTTCTATTGCCTCAAATAAAGAAAACATTCATTAGTTGAAACAAAAAAAGAAAATTGCGTAGAGGATATGTGTATACACCTCCAGGTTTCATTGCAAAAAACACCAACTCTCTGTCTATATCAAAGCTGACGGACGAAGATGCTGCGATGGATCATTCAGTGTAGAGAATAAACAACTGGTCTCGAATGTATTCAAAGCAGATTTTATTCAACTAAACTGCAAAAATAAGCCATACATTGTTGTGGATGTATACAGATCGAAAGGCGACAGCTTGATATGGTCATTTTACAAATTGTATTTCGTTGACATGTTGTATTGATGTTTGTTGATGTTGTTACGTAAATCACAAAGTTTAATGAGTCACGTCACGTGGTGGTCTTGAGTAATGAGAGAAAGTGAATTGATAAAAAAATTTATCAATGAAAAGCTTGCAGTCAAGTAAAAAAAATTCATAAACACATAGTCAATCGAAAAACATCCAAGATAAAAAAAATTTAAATGAACAACAAATGAAGGATAAACAGTTCATCATAGCAATGTGTATGTCATGTTCGAATAGATTAGTTTTGCCATGTGTCTTGTTGTGTTACATCTCTGTATAATGATCCCGATAAATCTCGGGCAAATGCCATTCATCAAATAAAAGATCATCCTCACCGAGTTTCGTTACATTCTAAAGATTTCTCTTTCTCTCCAATTACGCTCATAACATGTAAAACGAGCAAACATCTAACGAGCTAGTCGATCCAGTACCTTGAGATTTTTCTCCTCGTCAATCATTTCGAGAGAAGAGAAAATCCAACGTTACAATGTGATTCACCTGCACACTCAGTAAAAGTAGGATAATAATATTTTTTTTTTTCAAATTGTAAATCATAAACGAGAAGCACTTTAATGGCACGATAATTTCCTAAACGCACTATAATAAATTTGGTCGGTCGGCGTGCAGATGCGAATAAAGTTGGTCGAGCTTGCGGAGAAGAGTAGCGAACGTGGAAAATGCATTTGGTCGTGCAAACGAAAATAAATCGGCGTAGCACATGATCGTCGTCGTCACACACGCGAAAATCGTCGTTCTCTCTCTTTTCGTGTGTACAGTCGAAGTGTATATTACGCACGTTTCGTTGCGTTGGGAGCGAGAGCTTGCAAAGCTCTGTCGCGAGCGGCCGGAGTCCGGACTCTGAGTTGAGTCTCTCTCTCCGTGCTGCTGCTGCTGTGCACCGCAGAATTCACTTCCTCCCTCCCGACGCGTCGACAACTCCCCCTCATTTTCACCCCTCCGCGTTTTTCGAATCGCGCGCGTCCTCGACGCACAACGACATTTTCATTCCGTCGCCGTCGTCGTCATAGTAGTAGTAGTAGTAGTAGTGGTAGTGCATCGATCAGGACTCTCTCTCTCTCCCTCTTTGGGGCAGCCATGCGCAAGGACTTTAATCGAATTGCCAAGGAAAGGAGGCCCGTTTTCCGCACGCGCTCTTATTCCAACGACAAGACTATATACGATGCGCGCTCTCCTTAAAATTCATCGCGACTCGCGAGAGCGAGAGATATACCTATTCCTTTTCTTCGCGCTCGTTTTTTTTTTTTTTTCAATGGTAGGGCGCCTGCTGCCACCCGCCGATGGAAATTGATTTCCGCTTAACTTCGTCAAGCGGCCCACGCGCGCGCTTTTTTTTTTTCTATTTTGGCTTTGATGTAAAATTTTAAGGCGCGCGCGAGAGAATGGAATTGTGCGGGGACTATATATTATGTTTTTTTACTGTTATAGTTTTTTATATCTTCGACTTGCGTGTATTTTGCAATGCACTACGAACGATGAAAGCTTTCGCGGCGGGCTACGATATATGTTATAGAGCATAATTTTGCGGTTCACTCTATTTTTTGAAAACTTTGTCACTTTCTTCAATGTTCTTTGCGTTCAAATTACTTTACGTATCAAAAGTAAGGATAGACTCTGAAATACAATTGTAATTTTATATTCGCAGTCCAGGTGATTGAAGAAAAAAGAGAATATTGGGAATAAAAAATGTTAATAATGTTATAAATTCACCACTTATGTTCAACATTCTATGTGTATTTTTTACTCGTATATTTTGAGATAATTTACATTATAAAACTATAAATATTTTGGAACACAGGTGATATCATGAAAAAACTTCTTATAACCGAATGATAATGATTTCGTATAATTCATTGTTTTCAATAACTTTGTTTCACTGTTTGGAAAAAGAAATTTTGCATTCTTATTTTGTGGCGAATTCATGCAAAGTTGACGACCAACTTTAAATTCAAATTTCAAAATTCCCATAAAATACACAATGAATTTAATTTTCAGTAACATCAAATTCAACAATTTTCGCGCGCGCAAAAAAAAAAAGAAAAAAAATAAGCTAATCGCCTATCAAGCAAGTGATGCTCCATTAGTTTATCATAAAAATACAATATAAGAGGGCACGCAAGTACTATACAGAGCAGAATAAAGGAGAAATGCACTCGCTGAAGCGCGAAAAAAAAGGAGTATATAGAGGTATATATAAAAAAAGTAAGGTGGCAAAGAGAGAGAAAGAGAGGCGAGAAAAGTCGTCGTCGTCGTCGTCGTTGGAGCAGTGCAAAAGCTAGAAGCGCACAGCTTTGTCCGGCTTTCTCTCTCTCTCTCTCTCTCTCTCTCTCTCACTCATACACCCGCATATATACGCACTCTGGTCCGCTTGCGCACTGAGCTTTTTGCTCGGGGCGCATGTGCCCTTCCACCTCTTTCTCTCACTCACTTTATCGCGAATTTATGATCGATAAAATATGCTTCTCTCGAGCGAGTCGCCATCGCGACGACAGACCCAGGCTGGGGAGAGAGAGAGAGAGAGAGAGAGAGAGAGGAAACGAGACTTGTATAGTGTGGGCTACGAAATTGATTTGCCCAGGAGCGACGACTCCTTTGTATGAACTCTCGACCGCGAGCTTTGTCTCGGGGCGACTTCTCGCTTTGCTCGCTCGTTCGATCATCGAATGAGCCACGCTTCCGTTTCGGTTGTACTTATATCTTTAATTCTCTTCATCGGTTCTCGGCGAGAACACGGAAAAGCTCTTACTATATTTGCCAGGGGTAACTTTTCACTGCTTGCTTTTAGTTTTAAAGTAAAGCTGGATAGAAACGATATCGGAGTATTCAAGCCCAACGTGAATTCTAATTCAATAAAGTCATGCGTTAACTTCATCAACTACATAGGATTCATTACGTAATGGTAGTAAACACTCCCCTCTGCTACTCTTATATGCTATTGAACGTAATAACATGAGATATTAAGATTCGTTTTTAAAGCAGTAATGTAAGAAAAATTTGAATTTTCAAATAATTACGATTGTAAATAATATTTTTTGCGTTGAATTAAATGTAAATTAAATTATACAAAATTATTGCTTTAGATAAAAATATATATTCAGATGTGCACTGATAAAGGCATTCTTCAGTTATTTTATGTATACAAAATATTTATCACACACTTGCGCTTTTTTCTATTTGTCAATTATATTTAAGTAACAGTAATTCACTTAAAAATTTTAAGATGAGAAAAAAGTTTTTTCTCGATAAAATGCTTATTTTCAAATTGTAAAGTGCAAAACGTAGTATGCAATTACATCTACAAACATACACTATTTTTAGTAAATACAAATGTAAAAAATGCATCTATTCATTGGAATTAACAAATTGATAAATGGAGTTATTAGCACTCAAAACAAGGCAATACTGTTTGTGTCCAATTATTATGCCATCGATTTCGTTGGAAAATCGACAGTTCTGTTTTGAACTCTTTATTTTTTTCTTGCTGCTTGGCATCATTGGGGAAATTTTGAAACCATGATATTAGTTGATCACTCAATTGTTCAACGTCAGAAAAAACTAGACTATTTTGATTGTGCTTGACAAGTTCATGTAAACTGAAAATATAGATACAAATATTTATTAATTACAATCAATTCGTATGTATTAAAACCAAATTTATACATACATACCATTTAAAATCATAGGCACATACTGGTAATCCGCATCCAAACATATCTACAACTTTCATAGGTAAATCCAGACCACTTGAAGATGTGTGAAGGCATACACCTAAATCTGCACTAGCTGAAAACGTAATTTGATAGTGAGAATTATGTTGTGTTAAATCATAGGAAAAAAGTAATTTGTGTGAGCTATTCAAATGAATAAAATTAGTTTTCAACCTAAGTATTAATGTAATATCAGTTACTGAAAAACAATTAAGAAATTCATTTTTTTTAAAGTGATTGTAAATTTATTTGAATTATAATCTTTTAATTACTTATGTAATTATATGATAAGTACTGTAGTTTGTAAATTTAATTTAATCTAACAATGATTGGTACTTTATTAAACATTGAATATCAAGAGCAATTTTTTATACATACCTAATAATTTAGGATAATCTTTATTTTCTAACCAAGGTGTAATTATTGTAACATGCTTCCACTTCTTATTTTTAATTATAGCTTGATAAAACTCTTTCAAAGGACCTTTACCAGTTATAGCACAAATTAATTCAGGTAATTTAATGTCCTCATTATTTTCACATTCAGTCTCATATTCTGTAGTGAAATATAAATTGACAAAGTTATTAATTAAACTTGAAATAGATGTAGAATAAAAAAGTACATACTACTTAAAGCATCTAATAAAATAGAAAAATCCTCATCTTCTGTCCAACTGGTACTTGAAACTATTAAGGCAGGTCTGTTACTGCACAATTTTATTTCTCCACTCGGTTCTTGATTTGAGATAATGGTAGAAGTTTCTTCAGGTCCTTTCAGCATATTATAATCATTGCTCAGTTTTAGTAGAAAATTATGTTTTTCTTCTAAAGATATTGGCTGAAACTCTTCAGGTGGCCGATCGTACAGTACTTCTGCTCTAAAAATAAATTCATGGATCTGTATAAAATTTAAATAAATTTTAATAAAATTATATAAAAACACACGCAGGACTTACTGAATATTCCAGCGCTTCTTTAGATCCTCTTGCATTGCCTTTGTTACGCAAAAGTTATGTTTTGCTTTGGTACCATAAAATGACTCAATCAACGTAGCTAACTTTACAAGGAAATGCTTTTCACTCAAACTCAAAGCCATAATAGTGTGTGCATAATTGTGCCAATCAATAGCAAATTCGACTTTTGCAACCAAACAGTAAAACCAACATATTGGAATAGTTGGAATGGCAGGAGGGTTTTGTAAAAGTAAAAAAGTTGACGAACACTTGAAGAGTAGAGTATATAAAAGATCAGTAGATTGCCATATTACTTTTACAGCATAAGCAATAATTCTAGTAAAGCCTGTAACATAAATTTTATTTATTATTTGCCATAATTTAACTGAAAATAATTACAACTGTAAAACAACTAAATTCTTATTTGTTTATTATATTATAGCTGTAAAATGAACAAGATAAAAATACATACTATTTTTCAAGTCTGGAGGGCTGCGTAAATAATGAATTTTAACATTGGGATCATTTTGGAGTTTATCAAGAGGTGGTGAACCTTTGTAACCTACGATCTCGACGGTATACTTTTCTTTTGCAAAAGAAGCAGCATGATACTGCATTCGTGGGCTTCTTCCAACATCGCCTAGCACAACGATACATACACTTTTCGTCCTTTGTCGTCGTTTAAAGAAAAAAGCTATTAGTAAACCTAGAATAAATGATATACCAAAACAGTGCACCAAAACGTCCATGGTGGCTGATGGTGGCAACCGGCAATGTTCGTTTCTACCAGTTTCTACTTTCTGCTTCTGCTAGAGTAGGTATAGCACTATAGAATATAGAATAGATAGAGGATAGAGATAGAGCCGGCCCGGTCGGACGAGCGCTTGCGCACTTGCGTAGAATCAGCATGCATTAGAAGCAACAGTGAAAATGGCTGCCCCGGCAAAGAAACGTGAGCTCCAGAGCGATTTTAATAGCAAACGCGAAGATGAGGATAGTAATGACTCCAGCGGCGAGGAGAGTGAAAATGAAGTTAACAATGAAGAGGTGGGTTTAATTTTTCTTGGCTATTTGCATAATTATCAAAAGAAATTCACGTGATGCTGCGACTAACCTTACTTTTCACCACGAGGTCTGACTGTTAATACTAATTTATTTTTAACGAAAATACGCTTTGACAGTTTATAAATTTAATATTTCTAAATTCTTTCAAATTAATGCAACCTTTTGATATAAAGGAACAATTACTGTACTTGCATATCTAAACAAAATTTATCAACTTATTTTTTATTAATAGCTAATGCAAGCTTATAATTTTCAATATTAATTTGAATTAAAATTGTAATGAAACACTTATTGATACAAAATAGTTTGAGTGAATTAATAATAATTTAAACACTTATTAGGGTATGGAGATTCAAGTAGACTTTGAGGGTCGCAATCCTGAGGATCCAGACTTTCATGGGATCAAAACACTTCTGCAGCAACTTTTTTTGAAAGCTCACTTAGATCTTAGTGGACTGACAGAATTAATAATAAAACAAAATTATGTTGGATCAGTTGTGAAACAGTCCCAAGATGATCCAACATCTGATGACGAGGAAGACGACGACCAAAACAATGTCTTTGGGATCACTACAGTTGTTAATGTTTCAAATAGACAGGTACGTGTTACTCATTTTTCCACATTTGAATAATAATGTGTTTTTTCTAACACAATGCATATCTATTAGTAGAAACCCATGTAAATAATTTAAAAATTGTTTTTTAGACTGTTCCATGCATCCAGCAATTGAGAGATTTGTTCAAGCAACTTGCTCAGGATCATGCAACAGATTCAGTAAACACAATGGTCAAGCATGTCCTTGAAAACGACTCTGCAGCATTAGGACTTATAATTAACGAACGTTTCGTTAACATCCCAGCGCAAATTTCGGTGCCTCTGCTAGAAAATCTTATTGCAGAAATGAGACGTGCTGTCAACAAAGATATGCCATTCAGCTTTTCTTATTATATCCTGATTTGCAAGCTGTACAAAACTAACGACGAAAATGAGAAGAAGAAAAAGAAGAACAAACGTAAAAATGCTGTAGAAGAGCCGAATGTTATTTTCAGCAATCCAGAGGAAGAAATATTTGCAGAGGAAGCCACTTTCAGCTTTGAATTTTCCGTTGAAAAGGAGTCGGATAACGGTCTTTCTGGTGCATGGGAGGAGGATGACTATGAAATGGTCCCGTACAGGCGAGTGTTATTATTTGAAGCTTCAAAGTTACCGCAGATCATTGACAAGATAAAGGCACAGCTTGCGTCATAATTCGTATAAACGGACTTTATATTCTAAATAATTGTGATTGAAATGTATATATTTTGTTGCGAGCGAATATTTTTTATACTTGGATTGCATTTAAGATAGTCGTGAGTAGAACAAATGTTTATATTTTTCTACTTGATACGGCGTGGTAGACCATAACAAAATTTTTCATATCGTATCCAGGCTTAACTTGCTTCTTATTGTCTTTGAAATTCACACTATAATGGCCATGATATTATTGAATGTATGACGCCAAGGAAAATCTCAACCATATGCTCTTGTTTCAATGAGAACTATCTATTTATGTATTTATATTAAATAATACTACAACACGATATAAAAGTTGGTAGTTTCTGATAATTTATATTTCTCATGATTATTACAATTTGATATTTACTCTAGAAAAATCTGTTGAAATTTAAATAAGATTCTCGATTGTTTTATTATTATAAAAATATCAAGCATTTCTGATCCAGCTAGTACTTTAAATCGACCTTTTGTAACTATTTTATTCTTTATATTGTTTTCTTTATTAAAATCTTGTTGAAAAAACATATCGTTTTTTTAGTAATAAATAAAATGTATTAAGAAAACATATTTGTTTTACTGCAAAATAACATATAATTTGTATATGTGTGAGTGACGTGGAAGCGTGGGGAAACGTATGTTTTATTGATCGATAGCATAGAAATTGTTTTATAGCAATTTTTCATTTATTTCCTACCATTCAATGTTTTGAAGGAAAGGGTATTATGATCATAAATGCAGTTAAAAACTTAGGGATTTGTATTATTGTTAAATATTTTAGATCACTTAAAGCTGTATAGTTTCCAATACATGGAACGCTGTTTTTCAAAAGGTTATTTCGAAAAAATTATAGTCTGTTCTGTTTCATTTAAAGACAACACTCCTCTCTATTTTACTGATGTTATTTATTAACGCAGTTTTCCAACGATCAACAAGAAATTTAGGGCAATAGCAGCCAAGATGGGATCATTTTTTTAAGAATACAGTCATTCATAGGTTCGTCTATTGTTATGTTGTATATTTTGTTCGCTATATTGTCAAGTAACAGCGTTACAGCTCGCCTTATAATATTGCTCGCAAGATTAAGCGTAGACTTCAATTGTCTTCGAAAAGAAATGAAGTTGATTACGTTTTATAATTTAACATTTAAATCAGTGACTTCCCGACCTAGCAGAACTGGGCCACTAGAGTTTTCGTGATTTAAATATATTTTTAGCTTGAAAGTTAAAATGAATATGTACGTTATTTATGTTACTTTTAAAATTTGATATTGATAATTGAATTAAAAATTGAAAGAATGCTGCAAAAATTTTACGAAAAGATTTTTTATTTCTAACGTAATGAAACAATAGGTAATTGCATTCTTGATCTTAAATATTTCCAGAATCAACTGTCAGTGCGTATAATTTCTCTTAGCTGCTCTTTTAGCGCTCGTTTCATTAAAAACTGCTAATCAACGTTATATTAGAACGAATTTAATTATTGCTTGATTCTAATCTTAGTTCCAAATTTCAATTCGTCCAAATATGAATCGTTTATGCTTAGTGTCCTCGCAATTTGAATACATATTTTAGTGCATGTTAAAGCACAGACAAAAAATCGACGAATGAGATCACATCGCAAGCTATAATGACAAGATGTATTTGTTATTTTTTTACCAATATCGAATTGTTTAAATGTGCTTAGATGAAAGAAACCGTTCGAACACAAACTGAACCATCCAGAATTTGACAAATACAATGAAATGATTTAGAATATATAAAACTTGCAGGACTGATCATATTAAAAAAGCATAACAAGTATTCATTCAACGTTTAAAAATGTGTTGGCCCTGAAAAGGGCCGTTTGTGTTGGGGCAGTAGGAAGAGTAGAATTTTTAGGCACGCTCTCCACGGATGCGTCGGGCCAGCTGGATGTCCTTGGGCATG